>JAQIXX010004056.1:0-17447 GCA_034700605.1 Willowsia nigromaculata
CCCAGTCCAAGTTCATCTCTTTTGGATTTGGTTATGGGCACTTTAGACATTTTGGACCGAAGGTCGGATGACAGGATCTGATCTCGAACTACCGTGGAGCTCATCTTCTGAGATTTCCAGGGTCTTGTGAAATCAATCGTGGCTTCTGAAAAATGGAAAACAGCAAAATTAGAAGCTATTAATAACTTTAATAACATGAAATACACACTGATAACTACAAAAAACAACCTTCATTGGGTATGCGCTTCGTCACATAGAGCAGCAAATAATTGCAATATTCATGCTTAAACTTCAAATTCCAACCCCGAAGGATATTCACACTCCATCCTTTTAATATGGTTTCAAGGACCGAAACGACATTCTGAGCTGCATTGATCAGATCTTCGGATAATTGGACACTCTTACAAATGGAATCCAACTGAATGCTGAGCGGAGCAGGATTTCTTGTTGAAAGATTCCCGGAAGTGATGCTTCGTGAAGGTGTGGCAGGTAGTGAGGTAGACCTTGAATTGGAACTGGAAGGCAGCCCTTCAACTTCTGCAGTATGGAAAGCTTTCATTGACGATAACATAATTGGCCCTAAATGAATAAAATTTAACTTCAATGATGGCTCAAAATTAAATACATAACTAAACTACTTAACTAGTTTAAGAAATTCTGTGAAACACTTACACTGATAGTCAAGCAGCTCATTTCCTTTAAGAATTTTGACTTGAAAACCCTGGGTGATTGAAACCATTGCCCCTGCCCCTATTCTCGACATGATCTTTCGAACAATTTTTCTAAATTAAGTAATTGACAAAAATATTAAAATCACGTCCCACATCATTAGTTATTAGTCATCCATTAACTCACGATGACAAAATTCTCAATATCAAGTCATTAAGACAGAACTCACTCTTTTTCCAGCTGTACAACGGCAACCGTAGGATTCTCAGAACTCCACACGAAATCAGCGACAACAGTTTTATCAGTTGACAAAAAATGAAGCAACATCTCACCAGTTTCACCTGCGCCAGCGGTCACAGGAACGCTGCAGTAAGCGATCAATGATCGCTCCCTAATTTCCTCACCCCACTCCACACACTCCACTCTTGTCAGTGATTGGTGAGGCTCCTCGAGAAGGTGCCGTAACCATATTTCTCTGCTGATGGTACCCTTCTTGCACACTGTACAGTAATATCCATAGGTCAACATCTTGCCCAAGTGGAGAAAGTAGAACCTAACCTTCAGAATGTCTCTCGAAAAATCTTTAAAAATGAGAATTTATTGGAAAATGGAAACGGTAAGAAAGATCGGTGATAGCTTTTTATAATTAATTGTTCAGAACAGATAGAGGCTAAGCTTCAATATCAGCGGTCATGTCGAAACAATTAAACAACATGTCACACAATTGGAAGCCTGATTGAAGTTCGTCTTCTCCTTCTTATGACCTGAAGAAATATCTTGTTACTCCACCACCACAATATCAACTCCGCCGGTCTACGCAATGCCAAACCCGCTGTGAAAATGTATCATTCGTCACATGTACTATGCAGTTTTACAAGTTGCGTAGATATGCATCACCATTACATCATTTACATCAAATTGATGATAATTATGCAAAAATGCAACAAATAAAAATAAAAATCTTGAATATTAACGCGAGAATTTATTCAAATCTTTTTATTTATTGAAATCAATGGGGACTACATATATTTCATTTTTATTTATAAACTAAAGAATTTTTATAAAACCAATTCATAAAATAAAATCAAAGGCTTTGCACAGCACATTATGCGAATTATGACATACAACAAGTAATTTCAAACTATTTAAAACATAAATCTGCGAATGTCTCTTGAAGGCTCCTTCTTGACACGTCCCTGACAGCTTTTAAAATGTCGTTTTAAATATCTCGCCTGCTTGAAAGCACTTCCGCATTTTGAGCAAACGAACGGCGTTTCATCAGTATGCGTCCTAAGGTGATGTCGGAGACAATCATTTGTTTTAAAGGTTTTCCCACACTGAGGACAAGAGACCGGTCTCAACGCAGCCTTTGGGTCATGCATTCTCGCCATGTGTTTCTTCTTCTGAATTGACGTTTTGAATGTGACATCGCAAAGCTCACAAGATATCCTCAAAGGTTTCTTATCATTGCCTGGACAAGCATATTTCTGATGATAAGTGTATAAACTTGAGCGATACAAAGACTTCCCACATAACGGGCATACAACCTTCTCCCGATCTTCCACATGAGTTAACAGATGCTTATCATGAGAGTCCCTGCGTTTGAACTCTTTTCCGCAAATAGCGCATTGGAACTCCCCTTCCGGTTTGTAGAAAGGCCGTTTCCTCCCACTGCGCTCCCACTCTTCCTTCTCTTCTTGGTTCATATGCGTCCACTTGTGTCCCGTCAGGGTTTGCAGTGACGCCATCGGCTTCCCACAGATATCACAGTTTAAGCTCTCTGCTTCGTGGTCCTTCATGTGTTTCAGTAAATGCGTTCGAGACATGACCAATCTTTCACATTGCGGGCATTTAAAGGCTTTCAGGTGCTTTCCCAGAATATGATTCCAAATTGCTCTGTCCATGTATGTTTCCCGTTTCGCGGTTTGGCCTTGAGGTTTACACTTATAGCCGCACAGAGTACATTCTAAGCTTTCAAGGTCATCAAGCACATTAGCGGATATGCCTCCAACGACGACTAAGCCCTTCTCCATGTCATATTCTATCGGGTATTCTTTGACCAGCTTGAGGTGAAACTTTTCAGACTCTGTTTCCTCCCGTTCGTCTCTCCTCTTACTGTACCTTTCCTTTCTCATTATTCTGCGGACAAGACGCTTCCGGAACTCTGAGAGACCTTCAAGATTTACGTCACATGTCAGCCTCTTTCGTTTGGGTGAGCGAAAGGTGGGATCTGAATTCGATTGGGTGGAGGATTTTCCTCCCTTTTTGCGTTTTGGCATCTGCTCAGGTGATGATGGGCTGAAGTCACTGTCAGAATCATGGGGCTCCACTGATTCGTCGTCACCGGAGACAACTTCGTTGTAATCATCATCTTGAAAATTACCATCTGCCTCGTTGTCAGAGAACTGGAAATCGTTCATGTTGTCAACATCCGTTTCAACTTTGACATGCACTTGAGATATCTCTACTAGACTGTCGTCTTCCTGGACTTCAGTTTTAGGAACCACTATGAGATCTGAGGAGTCAATTGGTTGTTGACTGGAGGTGGAGTTCAGCGTTTTTGTGATGGGGCGTTTTTCCAAACTCGATTTCTGCCCTAGATCGTCCAGATATAGTTTCAACTCTGAGGTTACTGCAATTTTAAAAGAAAAATTATATTTTTACAATGCAAATAAAGTTGGAGTTTTAAAATTAAAATGGATATTGATATTTTGTATTCCACCAACCATTTACGATAGCGTTTCTTAATAATAGAACGCCATTACTGTCAGATAGCTTTGAACTCTTCGACTTCCTGCGTGTTCTAATTTTTTCGGATTCATTGCCTTCCACTTGACTACTGATCTTCGTTACATCAGAATTGCCGACGATTTCTCCGATTCTGCTGATTTTCTCATAATAAGCACCCATCTTTGATTCCAAGTCTTTCAACGCCTCCAAAAGCTGGACTTGCAGGGTTATCACCATCGCTTCTATTGGTTCAGTCTCAGATCTGATGACCGCAGCGGAAATTAAGTGTTCCAAACAGTCCGGGCAAATTGACAGGGACTCGTGTCTTTTCATCATGTCAAATGTGCTCCCCATTATACCACAGCCTCCATGATCTTTGTACCATTTTGAAAGTTTGGAAGCTTCTTCAATTTGCTCACAAAACTCTTTGAAATGTCTGTGCTTCCGAATACGAGATATTTCATCACTGTTGGAACAGTAGCATTTACAGCAAATAATGCATACAGCCGGATTCTCCTTCATGATTTAGCTTCAGATAACTTTCAACTACCAAACAGCTTAACCATTAATTGTTCACCGCGTTGACAGTATTTCTAGGAGAAACACAATTTACTAAAACTGCCAGCAGACCTTCAGTTTTTTGGCAAAATAGTTATGTCAATTTGAAATTAGCTAATATGTCTGTATGCGTGGTGGATGTAAATTTCACAATACGTGGCGTTTTTAATGATATTAATTTTTATTATTATTAACTTTGGTTTTGTTTAATGCAGTATGCAACGTGTTTTAAAAGTTTGTTTTGACGTTTGCGAGGATTATCAGCTGTCGGCAGCTGTCTACCAACTACCAAAAGCCACATGCATTACCACATACCACATTACAATGCAAAATGCAATGTGATAATGTGAAGCATTTTGTCCTTATACAAAGCCAGGAAAACAAAGCCAAAAACAACGGAATGAAATCCAAAATCCAAGCCATCAAACATCTCTAGCAACAAAGATGCGATGACGCGTATTTGAACTCCAGAGAGTTTTTAATGAATTGATTACAAACGTCTTTTTAATTTTGACAATTAATGTTTAAAGATGATACATCATAACACAAAACAATGCACGCACGCATTATTTATTTGAATTTGTTTTCAAGAAATATTTTGATCGCCACAAAACGAGTAACGCAAACAATATTAATTTGATTTGCGCAATAGTACTTAAGGTATTTGTATTTCACAATTTCAATCAAGCATAATTGTAAAATTTGTTTTCAAAGATTCATACGAATGGTTAGAAGAGGTATATATAGACTATAGACTTATAGGAGCTCAGAAATTGTATTCATCATCGTTATCATTAGTATTCATTAATGCAAGCATTTCCACAACTCATATTATTATGCAGGTTAAAAAAATTCGTTTCGCACACGTTGCGTGAAGGAAATCATTCTCACACTCACGATTTGTCTGGAGATACATATTATTCCATATTTCTAGAAAAACAGCAAGTTTGCCTGTTAGCCTGCACATGACGAAAGGATGGTTTTAAAAAGTTCGGAAAGTTAATGAACTACTGAGATACGTTACAAAATATATCCTTTTCAAAATGCATATTATGCTTCAAGTCTCCGATTAAAAATATCTTCTTCATGTCATGCAATGCAACAAAATTACGATCCCGACCATCGAGACTAATTATGATAGTTAATGGCTCAGGTTTGTGAGGAAACACAAAAATATTACTACCAGCAGAGTGATATCATTTGAACCAAAGATTTTGGAACTTTTACTCGCTACGAAAAGTACTTTGCCTGTAGAAACGTGTAAAACTATGAGATATTTTTAGTTAATTTAACAGATTTACACTAACAATTTCACTACCATTAAAACCTGCGAAATCCATCTAAAAGTAGAAAATTCGAGATGAAAACCTATTTCAAGGAGCTAGTCACTGTCTACACGACAACACGAGTGGTAGGCATAAAAAGTCCTCTGGTAGCCGTTGTCCATATACTCCTAGTGATTCTGGTGTGGTGCTCTTTCCTCGCAAGTCTGCATCTTGACATTCGCAAAATCTATCAAAAAAAATGTCCTGTTCATGGCGTGGTACTAACAAAAGTTAAGGGATTCGCTTCCACAGAAAATCTCACTGATGAAGAACTTGGCATTCGTAACCCAGAATTGTACAGGAGAACTTGGGATCCTGCAGATATCGTTTATCCAGCCCATGGTGGGGAAGGGGAAACGGGCAGTTTCGCGATAGTAACGAATTTGGTGATAACTCCTTATCAGACTCGGAGTACCTGCGCGGATGGTCCAAATTCCAACTGTACCAATGACTTGGACTGTCAGGAGGGATTTTGGTCGCCGTCGACGAATGGTGTTTATACAGGACGGTGTATTAACGAACAGGGGCAATGTGAGATTAGAGGTTGGTGTCCAATAGAGGATGACATTTTACCAATGTAGGTATCCAATCCATGTATAATTTTTAAAATTAAAATCCATTTACACTCCTGAACAAATTACGTAAACTATTTCATTGCATCACAGGAATGGAAAGCGGGCGTTGCTGGAAGATGTCAAGGATTTCACTGTGCTGTTAAAAAATCCTGCGGAGTTTCCAGGTTGCGGTGATGGAGAAACGAAAAGTATTTCAAATGAGATTTCCAAGGAATACCTGAAGAAATGTAGACACAATCGGAAGAGCGATCCAATGTGTCCTATTTTCAGGTTAGGCGACATTGTGCATTGGAGTGGAGACAATTTCACGAGGGTCGCTGTGAAGGTATTATTAATATGCATGCAAAATTTAAGTTCTTTGGTTACAATGAATTCAGAATGATTTCCGTTATTTTTAGGGCGGTGTTTTTCGAATCAAGTTGATATGGGACTGCGATTTAGACTTTGGGAAAACCGTACAGGACTGTCGGCCTACATATAAATTTATGCGGGTGGATGAAAGAGAGGCAACTATTTTTAGTGGATGGAATTTCCGGTGAGAAAATCATAATTGATAATTATTAGCAATTTTACATTCTTCATTATTTTGTAGTGCATTTTGTTTTTAAAGATCCGCTGACTTCTACTCGGAAGATCGACGAACAATGAGAAAGCAGTTTGCTCTAAAAATTTTGATAGATTTGGAGGGGGAAGGAAGAAAATTTGACTTTTTTAAGTTTGTCACTCAGTTAGGCGCAACAATTGGACTCTTTTCTGTGGTAATGTTGCATAAATATTTTCTACATAATTGCATCTAAACATACTTTAAAGTATTTTATTTGAATTCCAGGCTTCTTTGGCTTGCAACTTCCTTCAGAACATTTTGAGTAAAGTGGAGAAGAAACGACGCGTAGGGAAGCTTTCCGCTACTCTTCAGGGTGACACAGTGTCAAGATATGAAGTTGAGATGCCGGAAGACGATATGAGTGTGGATATGAGTAGTAATGAAACGAAAAAGGATGTCGATCAAAATCCAGAAGACGGAAAACTTGAGAAAGACTATTTTACAAACGAAGCATTTCGTGGCAGCATTGGTTCAATTAATAGAGTGTCTTTTAAAAGTATATCGGAATAAAGTAACTCAAAATATTTCATTTGTTACTGTTACAAATCAGCAAAACATGTTTTGTGACAAGTACATTGCTTTGAGAAATATTTGGCAAAATAACAATGCAGACGAGACTGGACACTTTTTCTGACATCCGTTCATGTAGGAGGAAGATAGCTATCAATTAGTTGGTCAAACATTTCAAAATTAAAAATACACTACATTTTATCTAACGACATAATAAATAAGTTAAGGAATGTTATGTAATATTTCAAGTTGTAGAATATTATCATATTCATCTCTTAAATTAGAGAAGGAAACCTGCAGAAATGTCAGGTATTGAGTTACAGTTACATTAGGTCGGCAGGAGAAAAGTTTTTTATTTTGCTTTCCTTCAAAATGTCAAATTCTTTAGCATGAAAAACATTAATGCATGCCCGCCAGATTGGAAAAACGCCTCGAATATACTGCATAATATTATGTTCGAACTAAATACCTTGAACTGACCTCTGGTGAGTGAATTTATTTACCTTTATACTTATGAGTTTTATCGCGAAGGCCATTTCTTCCACTTAAATGCTTTACTGTTTAAATATGCAATGAATTTTAAAAGTTTCTTTAAGGTGTTTTCATTATGATGATCAAATATCATTTTTTGAGGGACATCGTGTGTAGGTGAACATAAATATGTCTACATAATCGTTAATCTATTTTAAATGTGCAAGTCACCGCTTAACTTTCTAAGAACGGATGACAAAAACGTTTGTTTTTCACGTGACGTGCGTGGTTTCAGTTTTCAGTGACAATTTCAAATTGCTCATTGTGGGTAAAATTGAATTAAAATTGAAATTCGCTTTTACTGGTTACGCTATTTACCATTTTAATTGCTATTTATCTTTTCACAAACCGAAGTTTTAAACAAAGCGATGTTATCATTTCTAGCTCCGTTAATTTGTTATATTTACCATAAAATCCCGATTACTTTAATTCATAAATATTCCATGACCACTTGATAGATAATTTTTGTTAAACAATAAGAACGAAATTAGGGGTTTAAGCGTTTACGTTTCCACCAAATCTTACATTATAATTGTTTTGAGCTAACATGATTTTCTATTTTCTATATTTACACTCCACAAAACCAAAACAAATTTAATTTCAATTTGTTTCAGGAGTTTACTCAAGTAACATTCTTGTTCAAAATGGCACAATATTATTTTTTATCTGATGGAAAATGGATAGTCATAGAAAATTAATTATAGTTTAGGAATCCATACCAACATGTGAAGGCAGGTTTACTCTTACAGTAAGAAGCAAGTAAATCGATATCACAATAATAATTATTTACAATTTATTTCGAATCATCAGAATTTAAACACTTTGATTAAATAAAAAAAACCATAATTATTGTGAGTATGTAACGAAACAAATAAATAAAAAGCATTCATCCTTCATCGTCCTCGCATAGGTATTTGCATTGCATTGCGATTTCATGCATGCTAGGATTTTATTTGATTGAAATATACAGAAGCATTTTTGTAAAAATGTTAATTGCTCAAAAACTCATTCCAATTTTCCTACGAATGCTAAATATTTCTCATACCTTCAAGTGTATTCCTTTTGAAGGTCCTCACAGTCCTCATGTTGCTCAAAAACTAATAAAAATAGCATCAACTCGTAATATTTCTTACTACAAAGTATCCATGATATGGGTAACACTTTACGTGTTTCAGATGATTGTTCAGTTATTCTTAAGTTGGAGAGGATTATCAGTGACGACTCGTTTGGAAAGTGTATTTTTCATATGTGTGGTTTCCTTTGGAGTGCTACTCCAGCTTGCAATGTTTCCAGAGAAAGAACTATTTTGCGAGTTGATTGGGGCAATGCAAAAATTTGAGATACGAAATAATTGTGAGTTTTTACGATTGCACTTTTTTGCATTAAATTAGCAATGTTTTAACAAACTTTTGAAAAACAACTTTACAGCCCACTTGTGGATCCCATCTGGCCGTAGTTATGACACCTTTCTTGTAGCCATTATGCACCTATACGTGATGAGCGCTGTTTCACTTCCTGTTTTTGGAACATTTTATTTCTGGCTTAAACCTTGCCTCCCAGTAAATCCTATTTATTATATTTTCCAGTTCCAGCAGCATCATATTTGTCATCATTTAGAGGAAAAGGGAAAGCTCATTCCAGATTTGGTTTTATTTCGGAGGGGAAATATATGGACGATAATTGGCAGTCTGTATGAAATTATTTGGAACTTGCGAGCATGGTCATTTTTCAGCGGAAGTTGCTGCTTTTGCGTTATCAACGGCTTAATTATATGCTGTCATTCTCTAAAAACTTATGTGCTACTCTGCAAACAGTAATGATATTTAAAATATTTTTGTATTTCATCATCAAATATGCAATTTGGTTATCAAATTTTTTAAATAACTTTTTTTTTTCATTTTAACAGAAAAACTGACGCTTTCGTCCTGACCCCTAATGATGGCATTATTAACCTGGTGCATTTAAAACCAATTGTGAGCGTTTATCGTGAAGTACAAATCCTTCAGCGTATTTTTGATTCTATTTTCAAAGAAAGATTGATGTTTGTTTTCCAACTAATTGGGGGCGTCGTGCAAATAATTAGCTTTTATCTAATTATGAAACTCCATGGAACTCTAGACATTATTCAGATTGTGCTGGTGTTGCTTATGGGTTGCGACTCTGTACTTTTCATTCTCTTTGTTTTCGGAACTGCTGCCAAAGTTAACGATGTGTCGAATAAGTGCATATATGATTTCCGACGAAATGAAATAGGACAAAGAAATATTTGGCTGAAGAGATTTTTTGGATCTTGCGCTCCAATCAAAATTCCATTTGGTCCCATGGCTTTCGTTGACAATTTGACTCCACTGGTATTTATGAACTTCAATTTAATACAGACAGTAAACTTGCTTCTTTTACGTTAAAAAAGTATTTATTGAAGAACAAACGATTAATAAAACCAACAATGTATTTGCTAAATGTTCTAGTCTATGATTATGTATTAAACAAACAAGTCATTAAAATTCATTTAAACGTCTCTTCAACTCAAAATCAATAAAATCAAACAATTCATGTTGGAGTGTCGCAACCTGCCCCACAGTCATAATATTTTCTCTATTATCCAAATAGCGTGCTATAACAATTCCTACCCTAGCGTACAAACTCACTCCAGTCGTACTTACAACTGAGCTGCTAAATATTCTAGAAATGCATTCGTCAATGTTAATATCGCCAAGTGTCATCAGTACTTTTTCCGGCTCCTGAGAAGTGCTGGATTCTGCCTGTTCTTCAGATTTCAAAAGTGGCATCCTTATAGAAAGATAGTCCTCCACTATTTCTGCTATCTCTTCTGTCATCCTCCTCAACTTTAACGCATTGTCAACTGTATAGGGAATCATAGGTATTTTTGCAAAAGCTGGGGTACCCATAAGGCGGAACATAATACTCATTGTATTCGGCCAGTATTCCACTGGGGGAATCTCATGCCTGCATACAAATCCGTTGGCAAAATAAGTTCCAGTGGGGCTGTCTACTTGCAAGTCATACATAAGGTCATCAACTGGATAATCTTTAGGATCTTGAAAGACTTCATGAATAGCTCGTTTTGAAACGAGGAGACTAGATGCTGATTTTTTAAGATGGTACAAAGTAGAGTTTTCAGAGGATCCGAACTCTGTCACATTCAGATAAACCATTAACGGATTGTCCAGAAACAGCTCAAATGATGAAGTCGCGTACAATTTCAATTCCTCGCGGTCTCCAGAACTGGGGCCAACAAACATGTGGTTACCAGTAAAGAAATAGGAATCCTCTTCAAATCCATAAAACTTTTGATCTAGAATGTATTCCTCCACCAATCCGAGAACTTTTGTTGGTTTGAAATCCTTGTCCAATATCAAATCTCCAACCTTTAGCGTTTCCACAGCTCTTTCACTCATATCTGCCATTAAAATCTTGCTTCCAGACTTTAAGCAGCCGCCCTTCGACTTTTGTGGTTTCATCGCTTCCAAAAGTTCCATTTGTCTCCTGTGTGCCGCCGCAGCTTGCAATGCTTTTTGGGCTTCCAACTCTTTTTGGATTTGTGCCATTTTTTCTTCATGTGCCCGATTAGCTGCTTCTCTACTCTTTTCAAATTCGATTCTAAGTTTTTCTGCGTCAGCATCTGCTTGATCCCGACTCTTCTTGTACTCGATATCAAGTTGTGCTTGAGTCTTTTGCCATTCCAGTCGCTCCTTTTCCAGTTCCAATCTTTTAGCCTCGTTTTCCTGCTCTCGCTTCTTCATTTCCAGCGTTAAATTGTGAAACCTTTCATTCGTCAGTTGGATCATTTTCATCATTTCGGTCACTACTGGAGTGTCATCTCTGCCATAACCTGGTCCCCGCTGTTTGATTGTAATTGGCTGCGTGTAATTCAGCTCGGACTTGAACAAAAGCCTTGTCGCACTTTCTATCTGCTCAGTGTAGTTTTGCCCCATTTTCCTTACGATTTGACTAATCGGCTCTAGTCTCATTTCTGTGGTCAAAATTGCTGGATAAAATTTCAGCGACTTTTTCCAGTTGAGCATCAACTTGCTGGCTTCAGTGGCGGACATTTTACTCAGGTCTCCAGAATGATAGTCTGGATTTCCACCGATAAATGTCATGGATTGCGTGACACCTTCCATCAAAACAGTTTTATTTGAGCTTCCTTCATTTTCCTCGTTCATATCGAATGTCAAGTCCTCAGCAAACTTTACGAGATCAAATATGGCTTGGGAGAATTGATCATCAAAGGGCTTGTCACTTTCCAGTTTTATCTGAATGGACCCACCTCCATAAATAGACTTGACCACGTGGGTCCCATAAGTGCTGAAAAATCGCTTCCAATTGTCCACATTGTCGCTATCTGATTCGTTGAATGGGGAAAGGCTTTTCACTGCTGACTGGAACTCCTCGTTCATGTTTTTCTTGTCGTTTAGAATAAATTCAAATAGTCTGAAATCCTTGGCGGCGGTTACCGAGCAGCTATCGTTTTTGAAGGAAACTTCCTGAATATTAAATCCGGGTTTAATATCATTAGTAAATTTTTCAACAGGAATAGTCCCTTCGATTCCAAGACTCTGAAGACGATGCTGGAGGTATTTTTCCTTATCTTGAAATACGGTAAAATGCTCCTTCGTTCCAGGCTCCAGCTTGCAGGTGAGCGTGCTCGGAATCATGAAACCAATATCCGAATGCTGGAGATCACCAAGCCGGAATGGAGAAACGGTTAAAGGTAAATCCTTGAAGACATTGTAGCAATATCCCGCGACCGTGTTTAAAGGAAATTCTGGTGATTTTATGCTCAACCCTTTCTCCAGCAATGCTCGAGTTGCTTCATCATGCTTCAGAGCTGTCAATAAATTCAAAATGTCTGGAGTTGTTCGTGGAACGTCTTGCATTGTGTTAATGTTTCTGAGATTCAGTGCTTTTTGCAGGTACGGCAAAGAAAATGGAAACTTTTTCCGTAATTCAGGATTAACTTGGCGTCCCCAAACGTCCTCGAGATGCTGGGATACTTCTGTTTTTACCACTCCAATATTCGCATTTGTCAATACGCTCAGGAATTTCTCCACGCTTCCAGTTCTGGAAGAAACCAAATGAAAAGTGCTAGCGGATACATTAAAGTCCTCTGAATTTCTAAACGCTGTTCGAAAAACCCCGAGTCCGATGGTGTCTCCTCCTTTTTTAGTGACCAACTCCAGCTTCTCAAACAGATTTCGGGGATAATACTCGTTGTTGGGAAGCTTGTAGTAACCGTTTACCATTGGCAGCTCTTGATCCATCGCTTTGTTTTCTGCAACAGCTATATGAATTGGCTTCGGATACAAGCTGTAGTCTTCAATGACTTCCTTAAACTTCTTTATTCTACTCTCTGGCTTCCGGCGTTGGTTTTTCGTTATAGAACAAAAGTGAGAAAATACAAATATAATGTTGGAATATTTATCGTCTGCGAAGCGTTTAGTGAATACATCCAAGCCTCTGATCATTTTTACAAACTGGGAGCCTTCCCCACCAGCCCTGTTGTCATGGAATTTGTGGAAGATAAGGACAACATTGGGGATTCTATCTTTGAGCTCTTCATGACTAGACAAGTAGTTGTCCAACGTTGCCAAAAATTTTGCATCTTGTTCCAACCCTCTTGTGTCGCCGAGACCTGGTGTGTCAATGACACGCAGTTCAGAGTTGGCAATGCCAAGTTCATCGATAGGTACAGGAATTCTGAACTCACTGCGGAAGATGAAAAATTCAATAAATATTATTTTAATTTTTGCATTGCAATAATATTTATGTTGTGTAAAACACTTAATGAATGGATTATTTTATGTCTTACTGAATGTCACTTGTTGTTGAAATGAAATCACCAGTTTTTGTGACGTTGGGGTTATCGAAGAGCAAGTTAATCTGTAAGATAAAAACCATTAAAAATTCAAAAATCTTGATGGATGCATATAGTGCATAAAATGTTCAGAGAATTACTCAAATAAAACTCACAGCACTACTTTTTCCAGCACCAGTTGAGCCTATGAGCAAAATGTAAGCATTCTTTGAACTTCTTCCATTTCGATATGATCTCCGAGCGGCAAGTAGTCCTGGATGCTGTTTATATTCTTCAGTCCCCAGCATTTTGATCACGTCATCCATGGATGCAGGAATATCAATGAGTTTAGGATCTATTTTAAAATATAAGCACATCTTAATCGTCAATGATCACCTGAAAGTTTATAAATCATTAAACCAAAATATACCTACATGTCTCTGGTCGCGGAGGTTTTGGTCGTGGCTGGTACAAGGCGTCATTGCATTTACACGTGTAAGAGCCGATTTCGCCTTGGAAATCCTGAGAAACAATATTATACCAGTAGCTTAGACACACTATTTCACATTCCCCCGGTAATGTCTAAATTAACTAGTTATTGTAATGCACATCATACCTCAACAATTTCTTCGCTAATAATTTGCTCTTCCCCTTCAAACTCTTCTTCTGAATAGATGGTCAGTTCACATCCCTTCCGTAGTCGGATAGCTTCAACTTTGTTCATGAACTCCTCTGGGAACATCTTGCTCTGATGTTGGTTCATTGTTAAATCAGCATACAGAGAGTGGCAGGTGCGGCAGCCTCCGTCCAAATAGGCTCTGCCACAATATGACTTCTTAATGTGGATATCAGAGCACTTGCATTGCTAGAGAAGAGCAAATTAACAATCACAGATTAATTAAGAGTTAATCAAATGATTGCAAAAAGGTATAACAAATTTTGCTTTTTACTTACTTTAGCGCATATACATTCTGCCGATGCAATTTCATTCATGAACGGGTTTTCAGTGACGGAATGGGAACCACTTTTCAGTGTCTGACAGTCTCCATCAAAATAGGTCTCATTGCACACGTCCATTTTGCATCCATTTTCGATAACGATCGAGCCCGTTGCATTCCATCCTGTTTCTGACGCTCGTTGGTCTTCAAAAAGATTACTTGACTGGTCTTGATCCCTCAATGCGAAGGATATTCCTGTTGCATTCGCTTCAGAATATAATACTCCACATGGCTTTGTATCACTAGTGAACTGACAGTTTGAAAGCTGAAAGATGGAAATTAGGAACAAAAACAAGCAAAACTTCCTACCTGCAGAGCAAGTAAAAATGGCAATGTAATATGCCATTTTTTGATGGCACCAATTTTAGTGGATGTGATCTGGTTGAGATGTTTTGCTACACTGATGATTTAAGATGGGCTGTATAATTATTTTACGCTTTACAAAATGTCCGTGTACCAAGAAAATTTCTTAGTTTCAAGGAAAATAGCAACATTGATAACCTATGTCTTTACGACGGAGAAGTGGAATTTGTGATATCACTTGGAAAAAATCAAGAAGCTGTGAATTGTAAAGAACTTAAGATCGATGAAGATGAAACTTCATGAATCTCAGTGAAAAATACATTAAGAATGCTAGTTAATTGTCCACCGTTACCTTTCCATAAAGCCATCAATTTCAATTCATATGCTACATGCAATCTTATCAAGAAGTGATTCTGAGAAACGAAAGCAATCTCAGGAAGATGACAGTTTAGGCGCATAAAGATTAATCAGAAAAGATAATGAACAAAACAAGCGTTTTACCAAGAAATTTACTTTGGCGAATTACAATTTGTACTTGCAATAAAGTTTGCTGTTTACTGAAAATGAGAAATGAAAGCAATTCACATTTAGTAAAGGTAAGATGATATTTTGACATGAATCAATTTTTAAGGAAGTATCTTCAATTCATAAATGCTTTGAGTTTTGAATTAAAAAGCATATTTGCTAGAGTATTTATGGTTTGATCTGAGCATCTGGAGAAGTTACAAGTACCCCAAAATATAACTAACCTCTTTCTTTGTGTGAAATAAAACCTTTTCTTTCAGCCTTTAAATTTAGACAATGTTCGGATCGAAAACACTAAATTGCTCTACAAATAACTTGAACACTGTGATACTGCTTAATAAATATGCTTAAATGAACATTTTATTAACAAAATTTTTGTAATAATAATAATTAGTTAAGTTTCCATATCACAGATAATTTACCTAATTAATTAAATGTGCAGATAGGTACACATACAATCTAAGGATTGTATCTGAAATATTCTTTTAATTTATCACTAATGCGATAATATAACCCAGAAAGAAAATATATTTATCTTATAATATTAGCGAATACTCGTAGAATATATTGAATATTGAAAAATTTAATAATCCCTATTGAGTATCGGTTGCTGTGGCAGGAGTTGAGGTGACCGAGGTGACAGTGGAGGCAGGTAACACATCTCTGATATCACTCAGGTCCAGATCCATTTTCGAAGTAGTAGCTTTGGAAGTTCCTCCTGCAGCTGTGGATTTATCGAGTCCAAACGCAAATTTCGGCCTAAAGGCGCGTGAAGCTGAGTGTCCAAATGTTATATGAGAAGGCACTACTTTAGGACCATTATTCTTGGCAGTATCAGACTGTACTTGTTTCGCCTTTGGCAATGGCTTTTTCTTCTGAGTATTTTTCACAGAAGGCTCCATTTCCATTCCTTCGTTTTGTATTGTGGAAACAGTAGGGATATCGGAAGAGGACGACACTTCATTGGATGCAGAAGACACGTCGATCTGCATCTTTTCATTATTCTTGGAACCACAACTGGCTGGATTTTTCTCAGTTTTCTGTTTGTTGGTGGACTTTCCTTTGGAGTTTTGTTTAGGTCCTGATTTCTTTCCCTGCTTAGTTGAAGCTGAAGTGGTGGTGAGATCCCAAAGTGTGAAAGACTTTGGAAACTTGTGTTCCAAAAGGCAGTGCTCTTTTCGTTCTTCTGATTTCCAGAATGTATTTGTACATGATTCCAAGAAGCAGGCCAGCTAATAAAGAAAATAAAAAGATGGTATATGTAACTATTAAATAGTTAGCTTGTATTAAATGCGTTTTAACCATTTATTAGAAAAGCTTAAATTTAATGTACCATCGGCTTCCTCTCTGCCATCAAGGAGAAGAGAGTATCATGAGCTTCCAGAACGTGCAACTCCAAAATATGTGCGGAGGGCAGGGATTTGTTGCAAGTGATGCATTTGTGCATGTGCCTTAGATGATAGTGCTTTTCATACTCTCGAACATTAGCAAAGGTTTTGAAGCAACTTGGATGAGCTTCACAAACCATGCTGGAATCTTCTTTTTCCAGTTTATTGACTCCATTAGCGCCAGTACTGCTGGAACACCTTTTAATGACAAACACAAAAACAAAGCATAGATGTATATTAATTCTTCATACCATTACAAATTACTGAGATCGCCAGTTCAAAATATTGAACTAAAACGGTTCTTTAAATGAAATCACTTACATTTCAACCTCCTCCACATTTTCCAAGGGAAGCGCACCAGGCTCTGGTGTAACACTCTCCGACCCCGAGGAAGCAAACGCCTCATCCCAACGGCGTCTTCGAACAGTTGCAGATGCTTCCGAACAAGATGTTCCATCCAGAGGAGGAGGGATCGCAGGTAGCTCAGCATCAGTTGCACTTGTTACTGTCTCCATGTCTGATTAAATGTTTTACTTGTAAGTAATTACTACAAAAATGCACATATTACTTGGCAAAAATGTGCAAAATACTAAATGTATTCAAATTCAAAGCGTTTTGATTAAATACACTCGGCAAACTTTGTAACTTGTAACTGACAAACATGCAACAAGCTACACATGAGCTTTTGTCATCTGATTTTGCATCACAGCTCTGCGCTTCTTTTTCATTACATGCATACTCGCTGGTTGAACGTTGAACGGCGATGCCAAATACATATAATGCATTGCGTTTGCTTCTCTAAACCACGATATAGAATCAGATGGTATAAACACTATACCCTGAAAACTTCAGCCTGTTTTAGAGAATTTCAGAGCGAGTTCTTTTGGCGCGTCGTAGATGCGCCAGAATCTAA
>JAQIXX010004057.1:0-17443 GCA_034700605.1 Willowsia nigromaculata
TGCTGGACTCAGCATTGCCAGACGTATGTACATGTTATGCGAGAATGCTTGCTACCTGCTCCAACATTTGTTGAATCTTGGATCTCTTGCTTATTACTTCTTTTTGCTTTGTACAACATAACATCCTTCATGTGGCACATTCTCGCAAGAATTGTTTCATGCCATGCATTTAAGGTGAAGGTGTATAATAACGAAAGAATCTACTTTTAGAATGTAAAAATTATGAAAAAGAATCCTTCCTTTGTGGATGATTGGATAAGCAATTTACAGTACCTATATTTTAGCATATACAATGCACATAATTTGATGTTTTTTTGTGCCTCCACGATTGTCTTCTGTTTGTGAATCAGATTTTTATTTATATTATATATTCAATTCGATTGGCATTGTTATTATTTAGCAGTGGAACTTACATAGGTTCTGCCAAAACATTTTAACATTTTTAGATATTAACGACAAAAACACAATATATATATATTTTTCTTTTAGGCAAATCACAAACGAGAATAATAGCGCATATTATATTAATAATTAGTGTTATACATAATTACCCAATGTGATGTAAATTTTTAAAACGATTAACTAGCTCAAAAATATACTTTGTAATGTAGAATTGGCATCTCGAGTGTCTAGGGCTTATAATCACGAGTTTGAGTCATAGGAGACGAGTTTCTTCGACGACTGCTTGCAAACAATGACCCAGCAGCCGATGGTTCTTTGTCCAGCACTGCCTGAAGATCCTTCATTTCATCGGAAGGGTCAAACTGAGGACTTCCAAAGATGAACATGTTTCGTTCAGGCGACATTTGAAAACCTCCTGCACTTGCAGCGCTGTCTACGTCCGAATGATTGCTGTTTCCCGCAGGAGAGACATCGCCATTGTTTGATGGAGACGATGCTGAAGCTATCCTACCTCGAGTAGGTCTTGTATTATCTTTATACGTTTTTATGCTGATTTGATGTTGCAACGACAATATTTCCAACTCCAATCGCTGATTTGCACTCTTTATGGACTCGTACTTATTTTCCAATGTCTAAAAAAGATTAATCAAAAGTATTAATTAGTTAGTTAATTGATTAATACTATAATGAAAATCATGAAGCAAAAACTTTTAAATAAAAAACATACATGTATCTGTAGTTGATGCTCTTGTTCTTTTTCATGAAAGTCTTTCCGCTGCAGCTCAATAATTGCTTCTCGTTTCTCCAATCTTTTCATTAAATCAGATATGGTACCATTGGCCGCTTCCTGTTGAGATTTAACACTTTCAAGCGAGCTCTTCAATCCTCTGATTTCTTCTTCAGACGTTAGTCTAAAGTCATCCAATTGTTCCAGGAGATATCGACATTCCGATGGAGGGGCCATAATTTCTTTGTATTTCCTTAATAACTCTCCAAGTAAAAGAATTTCCTTGAGTCTATTTTCGTATGCAGTCTTTAGCTCTTTGTTCCTTTCAATGTATTTTTGGCAATTTTTCACTTCATTCTCAAGTCCAAAATAGTCTGCCTTCTTTTGATCAGATTCCTTGTGAAGGGTGGCGAATTCCTCTAGAAGACGTGAATATTTTGACTCAACTTGCGCCTTCTCCCGCGCTAGTTCCGATACATCCTTTCTGTAACCTTCTAACTTTGATTCTAGCCCTTCCACGGTGTTCAAAAGTTCCCTTTCTCTTGCTAGTCCCATGTTTCGTTGGATAGTCACCTCTTTTTTAAGTGAGGCAATTTCTTTTTCCAAGTTATGCATCTTTTGCCCCATTGTGTTATTCTGCTCTTCTAAAGTAACAATTTTTCGGCATTTTCCAGCAAGTCGTCTATTTCTAAGGGCATGAGCTTCCCTTCTGTGGCGTTCAAAGAGCAATTGGCCATGTAGAAGTTCAATATGGCCTTTAAGCATTTTGACCTCGTCATATTTGCTGTCTGGATGCGGCAACTCTGCAGCTTTCACCAGACACATGTCCAAGAGGCGATGAGGAGAAGGAAGTGTTCGCGAATCCAAAGGTGTCAACACACCTGGTAGAATTTTTTGAAATAAGTGCTCGTAGGGATGCTCTGGCTCTTTGGGAACAGTATCGTTTTCTTCTGCCCCTTGTTCTTCAACATCCTCGCCAGGTCCAGTGGCAACCTCTGACACTTCAGGTAACTTGGAAGATTCTGTTTTTGAAAATCCCAATAGAATCATATACATTAAAATTACTACATGTTATGCATACTATCTAGCATTTGCGCGAACCTGCCTTTGACGTGCATTGTATATCTACTTGACTTACTTTGGACGGCCCCGTCTTTTTCATCCGGTGCAGGCTTTTTTATATCTGGACAGGACATTGATCTTTGCATGAACCTTGATTTAGCGTTGATAGCACTTGATGACGATGTGGATGATGGTGATGTTCCTGGTGACGGGCCAAGACTTGTATTGAACTCTGATCCGGTAATACAATGACTGTGGTAGCGAAGTCTGTTCACTCTTTTCGCAAATGCAACCATCGACTTGTGGTCAGCCATGTGAAGTCCTCCTGAAGTGCAAGCGGTTGTAGAGCATTCGTCCAATCCGGTTGGTTCTTCGTTAAGAGTGATGAGTGACAAATCAGGATCAATAAGAGTTTGACCTGGGGTTGTAGAAGGGTTGGCAGGTATTGGTGTTAGCGGACCACCCGTACCAATGTGTTTATCATTATCTTGATTAATGTCTTGAGAGGTGGTCGTCTCAGAGGAAAAGGCTGTATGTGGTGCAACAACAGCAACTTTTCGAGAGACCTCCATTGGCTGCGTAATTTGTTGATTGGTTGACACATGTGCTTCCCCGTTGTGCTGTACCTGAGTAGCTTGTTGTTGTTCCATCTGAACCTAAGTTTCGTATAACATACATAATTAATTAGATAGGAGAAAGCAGTAGGAGTTTATTTTAAAGTACATACTTTACTCAAAGGATAAAAAGACATTTTTTTTATAGAAGACGACCATCAAAGGTGGTTTTTTGGATCGATTCATTTAGCGAGACTTTGCATACATAAGGACATACATGAGGACCATAATTTATACGGCACAATCATAATAAACATAAAAATACTTGTTCAGTAATTAAAAGAGGGTTTAGTTAGCGAGAAGCAAAGCAGAAAAGTTAATTTTTTAAATAAACTGAGTTTCAAACAGTCAAAGTCAAGTTCAGAATTATAGAGAGATCGAGGGGAAACTTCAAATCGCAACATCTACTACTTTCCAACCTTTTGCAGCCTCTGTAACATCAATGGTTCTCTGCGGAAAATTGCTGCGGTATCAAAAATGGAGTCACGTCTTGTAAGTGTAGATGTAACAGGAAGTGGGGATGATGGTACTGAGCTATACGGAGTTGCTGGAGGAGTCTGTGGCACAGGTCTGTCAACTCTTTCGTGCTTATACACTATCTCCTCTTTCGGTCCAAATAACTGTATAGCTGCAGGTGTGTTATGAAGGGGCAACTTAAAATGGCTTCGATCTCTATCCTACGTAATTAAAACAAAAAGTCACAAAACAAAGCTACACTTACGAAAAATCCCAAATCAAATTGCTGAAAACAAACATAAAGTGGACTCAAATAAACTTTAAAAATTGAAATATATACGTATACACGCACACATTTTCGGATGTATCACGTAAAACTTATAACTAAGCATTTTTCATCATACCAAATAAATATTCGTACCTCTGCACATTAATTGTATTATCATATGCAAAAAACGAAACCGTTTTATGCATTGTGCATCGGTAATGTTAAATTTAAATATGGTTATTATCAGCCTTGCCCTGCCTTTACTTCAGTGCTCAAGAAGCTGTTTTCCCTGGTCCCATTAACATAGTAAAAAAATCAGGTTATGATGTTACGTACTTTCACAGGAGTATTTTCTGGCGTTGCTTCCATCGCTGTTTCTGCGGGTACATTTGTCTTGTTTGCGAGTCCCGTGTGTGAAAAAGGAAGGCCACTAGTTGTAATAGAAAGTGGTGTTGGAGGGGCCGTATTGGAGAATTCGTCTATGTAGTGAGCTAAACTATTCATGTCTGAAGTTTCCATTCCTTGGGATAAGAGGGCGGAGCTTCGCACTTTAAAAAAATCCTCCAAATTCAGCTCTCCACCGTGAGTATGAGTTGTACTTAATTTTTCAGTCATGTCATAACTTGGACCCAAATTGGTAAAACCAGACGGAATTTCCTCCGGTAGACTGGATTCATATGCGTCAAGGGAAATTTTTGAACACTCAGCAATAATATCGTGATAGTCTCTACTTTGCCAACGGCTAGTATTCAACTCGGCATCTCTTGTAGCTGTAACTAAATTTGGATGCATTTTCACCTTTTCCAGCATAGGCTGTAAGGTAACGTTAAATGTTAGAAAACTTGTAAAAATTGACTGTTATTGTGAATTCAAATCAAAGCGAAAAAATCTGTATTACCATGATTGTATGTAGGAAAACTGTGCGTTTATCAGGAGTGCCAAAACTGTGTCGTAGATAGGATAAAAAATTACAAGGGAACATGGCATACAATCGATGAAACAATGAATATAGCCCAACTTGTAAATGCAAAAGGTGCTCCTTAGGAATATTATGCGTAGTATTTGTCCATGTGGCCAGTCTCCTATATTTTTAATTATAATACATATTATAGAACACTGCTGTGTAAGTACTTCATTTATCACATAATTTTGGCGAGTAAAGAATTTATTTTACCCGAAAACATCAAAGAAATCTTGATGATACGCCACAACAGACATAGGAATTATTGGCAGCATCATTATCATGGAGAGTAGTCCCGTCAGAAGTATTACTACATCCGTTTCCGTCTGCAACATTAATTTGATTAAAGTTGAAACTATATTCATACCAACACACAACCAATACAAGAGGCATGCAGCAAGGCAGCATGAAATTGAAGCTGAGTACCTTCAATAGCTTTATCAATTCCCTGAACAGGGATAATTGTGTTATTTTGTACAGCCATGACGGTTGCTTACAAACTGCTTGGCCAAGCAATATCAAGGCTTGTCGTCTAGCATCTTTCGATGGCGATCTGATGCCATCCGTCATTCTATAACACCGCAGACAACAGAAAAACTTATAAGTACGCAAATCGAAAATATGTTTGACAAAGTCAGCAATGCATAAATTTACGGGTATTAAGTATGCATTACTAACTGTTTCATAACTTACTTTTCAATTAGGTATTTGTCATGAGGCTCTCTTGAAATCCCACTCAGAATGTCAGAACATCGCCCTGATCCAGATTGAAGGAAGTATTCATAGAGTCCATACACCAGCCAATTTTCTTTCGCTAAATGAAGAAAACACATTAAATATTTTCCCCAACTGAGCGTACTTACGATGCACTCCAAATACTTTTATTAGACGTACTGCTGTTCAAATTTTCCAGGATCAAGTCTTTGACATCTTGAACAACTTCAGGCTTGTTAGACTCCAGAAGATCAAATATTTGGGTGACGTCAGTGACTGGTTGAGTTTGATTGAAACTGGTGCCTCCAGCAGATCCAATTGAACTCGCCATTGGAATTAGATAGTCTTACAAGCTTGGACAAGAGCTACAAAACATAATGAATTGGAATTAAAACAATTATAAAAATACACATCAATTCATTAAGTTTTCTCTTTTTCCACATAAATATTACCCACCGAAAACACTAGAGCTGGATTTCTGATATCCTCTTCGGATCCGTAGCATATCTGGCAGGAAGTTGGTCAGAGCAGAATCGTCCACTTCAAATAGCACCATCACCTCGATTCATTTTGAAACTGGAATAAATCCATTGACTGACACTGTAAAAATGAATGCCTTCTACACGCCTCGTGAGGTAAATGTTTTCACGTATGTGACTATTCCAATCAATAGTCAATATGGAACTGGGAATAATCAAAAGCGAAGGTCGAACAAGCAATTAATTAATTGGGATTTTGAAGTTACGGTTTGTATCGTCATGAAGTCCTCGTCATAATATTTACTGTACACTATTCATTGCCATGTGGCATTTGGACCAAAGAGAATATATTTGTAACTGTTAGTGTGGAAATCAGATTTTAATTTAGTGCGTAATCCATATCTGTTGAACTGTCCAGCGTTAAGTGTCCAGCATGTAATGAGAATGAATGCAGTTTGTGTAATGTCGATGTGGGCTTTATTTTGCAAGTGGATTTGAAAAATATTGCAATCAAGCAAAAATGTGCTGAAAACAATAAAAAAGATACAATGTGTGAAGTGAATGTAATCGTCTTGTTTACTTACTTGCATGCATTAATAGGTAATTTGTTTTTGTACATCTTTCCCTTTCTCTTGGACTCTTGGTTGGATCTTCTCAGCTCTCGTTCCCTCAGCATGATTCCATTGTGAAATACATCTCGTCCACTCACTCGGCTCAACAGATGAGATCTCCTGGTGATGGTGATGATGATGATGCCACATGATACAAAATTGCATCAACTAGACAAGACAAGATGTAGGCTTTTCAATGCTGGATACATGGATGGATGATGGAGGAGTTCACTCTCTGCTGAACGTGCACTCTATCCAACCCGTGCTATTTCTGAAAGTTCCCTGAAAGCTCTACGTCTACGGCTCTACATGAACATGAGCTGCTCCGACATTGAAAGCATTTGTCTTGGCTTCAAGTTGTTTCTTTGTCTTTTCCCTGCCTTTGTATTGTCGTCTTTCCTATGAAATTGAAATGGATTTCTTCTCGATGCAAATTTTGACGGTTCTTATAAAATAATGAATGAGGAACAAAACCTCATAATGAAGAATTCATTTATGAAAAGGAAATAATACCTGCTTTTTAGTGGATACCCAAGAAATATATGATAAAATTTCATGCATTCATTTTTGTCCAGTTTCCTGAGAGCAGTTTCGTTTGCAATTTGGAAGAACTGGACAATCAAACATAAATAGGTACTTTAAAAGTGTATCTTGTATGCGTGCATGCTCTAGAGATAGTCTTTGTTCTTTCTATCTTTGCATTGCATTTTTGATTGTGAAGGAGTCCTTTCCGGACAATGAACAACATACTTGTACAATGATTGTGCAATGAATTGCATACTTTTCATATATAATTCGATCCTTTTCATCTGTTCATTTAAACTTCATTCTTCGGATCTTAGCTGCAAGAATTCGCTCTGGAAGACTTGGCTTGCATTTCTGATTGAATGAGCGTGGGTGAAAATTCCACCATGGAATGAACGAGCGAGCGTTGAGGTCGAGGGTTGTATCGCATGTTGCCCCAAAATTCCAATAAAATGTGTACTGACCACTCATATGTAACTACTAGCTACACATGGCATTTTAATCGAATAATTTCCATGAACAAGCAGCATTGGAAAGGAAAGCACTACTATTCACTGTTGTTGCTAGACATAATATGTGCATACCTGTGTCCCGTGTTCATTCCAAATTCCAAAGTATCTCCCATGGAGACTTCGTGCAAAACAAAGGCGAAGGAAGCCATTGCATTGTCTATGCTGCGAGTGTGAGATATATGCGGTCAGTTGCTTAGCAGCAGCTAAGTTCAGGGACAATCACGGAAAAGTTGCCAATATTGGCTAAGTTGGAAACAGGTTCAATGTAGAAATAATTATATTAACACTAGAGTGAATTCTACCACTTAAAATTATTCAAAAATGTTCTATTTACTTCATTTTTAAAAGGGCTCATTTTAAAAGTGTTACACACATTACCTACCAATTCAACTTGGTAAATCAAATTGCTATATAATCGTTCAACTAATCATGACAAAAACTCGAATTCCAGCATTCTCAGTTACTAGACACGCCAACAAATGAATGAGAAACGCGTCAAAATACGCCATCTTAGAACACCTTGGGTGCCTGCGCCAGCAAAATCCAGTAGTAGTGCTAACGTAACTGCACCTCTTGATATAAATAAAAAAGTCATAGCTAATGAATATCCAGTTATTCTCTCAAGTTCATCCTCATTTGACGATCACACGTTTACACTGAAATTGCCTGAAAAGACCAAAACTATCATGTCATCATCATCTCATAACCTTGCTCACCCATCAAATAGTTTTGAAGCATCAGACCAAAAAAAGTCTACACATATACAAAGGACATCCCGAACTTTAAATCAGTCTCGCAAAAGCCGCAGTCCTCATCAACGTCATACACGAAGACCTTCATCTCAGGTAAAGAAGGTAAAGCATGGTTACAGGCGTACAGGAATGCAGTACACACTCCAGTCCAAAGATTCGCTAATAGACGTGGTTCGTAATTTTAAAATGTTACTAAAAATTTCAAATTATTTATGAGATCAGCATGATGAGTGTGTCAATGACTTTTGTAGACTGCTTGTCTGCAGGAGAAACGTGAGGAAGTAATGAAATTATGGGAGAAAAGCATTTTACAAGGGGATCCAGACTTTCTTTCCAACATAGAAAATGCTAACCGTCTAGCACTAGAAGCCGCTGAAGAAGTGGAGAAACTTCGTCGAAAAATTCAAGATTATCAGAACAAAGAAGAAGGCTTATCTGATTCCGACTGCGTTCAGTTGGAACGGATGAGAGTTAACGTGTTAGAGAAAGTAAAGAAATTCGAAGAAGCAGACAACTTACTTCAAGCAAATATCGCTAAACAATCCGTCTCCAAAACTTCACTTGCCAGTTCAGCTTCAAAAACAAGCCAGACACAAACCAATAATGCCAATCATGTACCGATTACGGGGATAAATGAGACTACAATTGCCCTCATCCCTCATCAATATCAAGGATTGTCTGAATCCACTAACCCGCCGCTCGTGTCAACAAAAGAATCCGATCACGCCATTTTTAATTCTGGAGATGTGATAGTTTTGAAGGAAAACAAGCCTTTGAATTTTTCGGAAGAATCAGAGTCTGAGAACGATGCGCTTAACGTTAAACGAGATGACCACAACGACGCTGATGCCGTTGGGAATCAGAGACTATACAAGTGCGCAGGAAGGTCATCAGTAACATTGGATAATTTGAGTCGTTTGAAGCTACTATATGAAGAAAACCTTACAATTCCAGCTTTGCAAGAAATCATGAACCTAAATAACGGACTGAATGCCGCAGATGAGCAAAATTTCAATAAGATGACTTTCGATAAGCAGGAAATAATCGTGAACCAGCCCCCAAAACAGCATCATAACCGAGTTAGGTTCACAGAAGAATCTCACCACCAACGAGCTTATGTACAGGATACGAATAGTGGTTCATATGAATATCATGATAAAATATCCGCGCTACAGCGTCATTTGATGGACACTGAACATGAGGTAGAAGAACTCAAGTCAGAAATTGAGAGAATAGAATCAGACGCCAATTTCAGGGTACGACTCTTGCAAAACAGCGTACAAGATAAGTTTGAGAGTTTACAAGTCATTCCAGATTATTTGCAACTGGTTGATCAAAAATTAAATGAAGCTGTTCAGGAAAAGGCTAGGCTTCAAAATGATCTTGAGAGCAAGAATGCTTTGATCAAAGAAATCAAGGAGCAAAATAATGGATTGCAAAAGCAATTAGCAGAATTGCGAGATCAATTGAGGAAATCAGAAAATAGCAATGATTTTCTTTCGTTTAAAAATACGGAACTGGAGAAAAGCAATATTGAGTTGAGGTAAATCAAATCTGCTATTCAATTAAAACTCTTATTGAAATAGTGGAGTTTTCAGTCTTACAAAATTATATGCATGTCCTATCCTTACAGGAATCAAGTCGAGAATTTAACAAAGCAAGTGGCTGAGATGACATGGGAAATTAAAGTCCTTAAAACCGAAGAACCTAAAACTGGACACACGCACGACTCGGGCTCACGTGGAAATCCATCTTGGGAAAATCAAAAGTTGAAAATACAATGTGCTGAACTGAAGGATCAAATTTCTCAGTCAAAAAGGATAATTCATTCTCTAAGAAAATCAAAAACAAAGGCATATAGATGAATTTATCTTTTATTGAACTTAAGGCTCTTACAAAGGTTATCATTTTCAAAGAAAAACAACAAGCTTTCTAATTTCTTTTTATTTTGGATGCAAAGGTGGTGTCCAATTTAAATGACCGCATCGAGGAGCTCATGGATGCTTTACAACATGCCCAACATCATAAGCGTGTTTTAGGGGATCAAATTCGTTACTTGAAAAAGTCCTATCACGAATTATTCCCGCCTGATATGTTTAAGCCGTGTTCATCAAAAAAGCCATCACGAGCAAATAGTAAAAAGAATGCAGCGCAACATCATCAAAAGCCCGTCGAGGAACCTAAATTACAGCCAACATTTACTTGGCAAACTGGAACTGGTATCAAGCTGGATGACTTGTTGCAAGTCAAAATACCATGAAAAATTGTTCTAGAGTAGTAAAAATTGGAATAGTAATTTCAATTTTATAATAATTTTTTGACACATATGTAATTTAATAATAAAAAGGAATTTTTTATTTATCGCATAAAATGTTTCATTCAAAACGTTATTTTTCGATCATATATGGTACAAGCTTGGTATAGTGATATTATAATTTACAGCTTTTAGTTCGAAGATTATGTTCTTGACAGTTCCTCGCCCAACAAGCACAACTAGAAATACAAAGCAATCGAATGAATAAAAATCGAATTAAGCAACATATTATTTGTAAAAATTATTATTGAAGGATATTGATTATTAAAGTTTTTGGGTCAAACCTGCTGTAGAAATTCTTCTCCATTCAAAAGGCAACTTGTTCCATAAATAACTTTCTTTTGCTTTGTTACTGTCTGAGCACCTGCCGAATTCTTCTTGCATAAAACGTCGTTAATGTTGTTGTACTCGTGGTAATTTCCACCACCAACCACAAACACAATTGCCTCATTAAAGGACTGTGAACTACGTGATGTGGTTTGCTTCAGTTGTTTGGGATCATAATACACGTAGTCGTTTGTAAGATCCGTTTGCTGACCATCCAGTAGCTCCTGCACAACACGAGTAAGTGGGAGTGCCTGATTGACAAAAAAAATCAGATAAATATTCTTTTCGTTGCTTTGAATATAAATATTTATTATGAATATATAAAATCATTTGTAACAGTACCTGCTTCTTAAAAACAAGATTCCTTACTCCCTCCATCAGGTATGAAGTTCCACCAACTAATTTCGAAAACAAATTGCTGCGATCATCTTGAAGATTAATCAAATTCCCTGTCGCAACTCCACCTCCATGTCCCGAGTACGCACTAGCAGTACTAGTATTTAACTTTGAAAGAGACCTGTGGAAAAAAAAATTAAAGAAAAAATGTATTACTTTACCATTCATTGAGACATTATGTGTAAAACATTTTTGAAAAGACATACATCCATTTTTTGACAAAGTCATATGCCTGCTTGAATAGTATTTGTGGATCATTTGTTTCATCGCCGACAGCATTGAGACTTGTTTGAAATTGATCAATTTCGCTAGATGCCACCTGCCCATTGTTTAATATGTAGTACATCAGAAACAGTCGAATTTTGTCCTTATAGCTTCCCTGAAGGCCAATAAGTGATTGCGACGGATTTTGGAGAAGTTTTGTTTCCAGCTCATACAAGTTGTCCAGATGGCGAGTTTTGATTTTGCTTAATAGTGCTGTAATGGAAAGACAAATATGTATGCCATCAATATATTTATTACGTTCCTTAAACGCTTTATTTAGCTTTTGACAATTGCTACTTTACCTGTGGCAATATTCATATGTTGGTCCAGCATTTTTTTCTTCTCCAGTAATGCAGGCAAATCTTTAATGGCATTACTCAAGCGGTTAGTGTTGCTACTCAAGTCCTCGTTTAGTTCCTCAACACCCCCAATTTCTACCTTTAAGCGTCGCACCTCATCCTCTGCACGTTTTACTTCTTCGAGCTCATTTTGTATCGCTTCCGCTACCTGATTGAAAGGTGCACTTCTTAACCCGTCCCAGAATGTGTCCCTTCTACCATCAAGGTCGTACGTTTTCATTACTCCGTTTTCTTCTAATTTCACTTGATTTTTTGCTATCCCGAGTAAATCGTGAACCAAAGACTGATAATTCCACGAATGTGTTAGACAAGTTGGAAGATCTAGATTTCTATCGTAGATTATTAAAACTGGTCGACTATGTGAAGTTGTGAACAGACAATTTCTAGGATCCCGAAGATGATCTCGAAGCTTTTTATCCAGAGACTCGGCCACCATTGATGCAGCTGTGTTTCTTGGGGCACGAATGATTGGTATCTGCTGCAATTGTACTAAAACACTAAACAGGGTGTCTGTTAGTGTTTCCAAAGTTTGAGTCAATTCAGTATCGGGTGCTGTCGTCGTGTTCAAGCCTGCAAAAT
This sequence comes from Willowsia nigromaculata, assembly GCA_034700605.1. Taxonomy (NCBI): domain Eukaryota; kingdom Metazoa; phylum Arthropoda; class Collembola; order Entomobryomorpha; family Entomobryidae; genus Willowsia; species Willowsia nigromaculata. Next base: position 12,323 of record JAQIXX010004057.1, read on the forward strand.
ACAATTGTTCGTTTTTAGAGTCTTCACCATATAAATAATACCTTGATGAAATATTGAAGACAAATTGATGGCAATAATAGTTTTTTATAATTTTACCATAGAAGGATCCACTACTTTCGCTAGTGAGAAAAAAGTCTTCTTCCAAGCAAATAAAATCACAATACTGGTCATATACTTTCTGCACACTTTTTGCTTCTCCAGACTGTATAGCAGCATTTGCCAGGTCTTCTATCTTCGATCTGGTGATAGGATTTATGAAGTTTAAATAAAAGGAACCGTAAAGTCTGCTTTCAATATCCTTCGATATCTTCTCCACATTTTCATCAGTTGGCAATGTAAAATAAATGGCTGGTACATCGGGGATCGGAGTGTGAACCGCATTAAGTGCACTAATAATAATACAATGCCCAACAAATGACAAAACATTTATCAATAATCAACCATGCAAAAATATACAGGCAATTCATTAAATTATGATAATTCTATCAATGGGTCAACAACTTACATATGAAGTGTAACTCCATGTTCCCTTAATTCCTTCACGCTAATAAGAGGTGCTAAAATATCTTGACCCGTTTTGTCAAACACGAGAATTTTCCAGACGGGTTCGGATACATCTACAAGCTGTTCTGAAGATGACGTGTTCAGATTTAGCATAGATAAGAGGCTCGCTATAAGTAAATCAAAGTCAAAATCCAAATTAATGGCATGAATCGGGCAATATTGTCAGACTGCTAGTTATTACTTTCATCACAAAATAATATGTTTTTGAAATATGATTTATCATACCCAGCTGCCGCTCTCTGAGTGACATTTTGATGAGCTCAACTTTTTAACCGTTTTGCACGAACCCAAACACTTGAATTTTCATTTAATTTAGACTCCAAGTGGAAATATTGAAATTTCAGCCCCCGAGTCAACAAGTAGAGCAAGATCAAGATCGAAAGTGTTGGCTAAATGTTCACTTGATGCATCACTTGAAGTAGGCTGCCATACTTTATATTCAATGGAGGTAAACTGTTATAGCTGAAAACAACTTGTGACCTAACTTAATTGTATAAAGTCGTTAAATCTAAAAGTAAAGTTCTGTAAAAGTGTAGATTTTCGATTATTATTGTGTGTATCTGTCAAAACAGAGAGCTCAAGCTGTTTGTATTTGTACGGTGGTAGATGGATAAACATATGACGAGGAAAACATTTAAACGTGTCATGTTGTTCACAGCATCCCGGTAGTGTACGGTGGGGTAAATACCTTGAGCACTTACACATACTCACTTGAGCTATTCGTTGTTGTGTGAAAAGATGCAATGCAGGTGCAGCAGTGCGTGAATGAAAACATTATTTTTATGAATTTATGATTATTATGACGATGAGCCCTATCTATGCTCTATAGTCATATTCTACTGCTGCTCCTATTCCTATTATTGCATTGTTGTGCAATGCATAAGAATTTCGGCGTTTTCATTTTCACTCTCCAGTCCAGTCGGAACTGAAATGCAAATTACAAGAATCTCTATTTGTATGAAACAAAAGCTTGATGATTTAAATTGGAAAAGTGACAAATGAAATGGAATTAATCTCTCGTTTTCCTTGTCAATCACTTGTAATCTTGTAGGGATTGGGGCAGAATCTACAGGCATAGAAAAAGTAGCAGTCGAGATAAAAGCTGACATTTATATTGATAGCTACATTTTATATAATGCATTTTTTGTTGGTAGTAATGAATGGCACGCAGCCACCAATTTCCTGATCTGCAAACACGGGCTATTGAAAAATAAAGTTTAAAAGCTTATCCTCAGGACATGCATTACATTTGGAAATCCTATTGATTATGAGTAAATTTGTTGTGCATTATGCATTGGATAAATAAGCAAAATCTCCCGGATTAAGGATTCATTTCGTGTTACTTATCAAATTTATTTCTTTCGTCTTCCTCAGTAAAAATCCAATAAATAAATAATTTGGATAAATTATATTAAAATTAAAATGATTACATAAAATATTAATCTTGTGCAACGCTTCACTGTACTATTTGCTACTTTTTGTACATTGAATTAACATAAGCATGTGGATATTTCAGGAAATCATTGGTATTCCGATTTACGCATCATTTAATCTACAAATTTCACACACATTGCTTATAAAATGCAACTATTTCTTGCGTCATTTTTCAGAAATAAAATAAATTTTAAATCGAGACAAATCATTATAGTTATAATTTTGGTATCTTTCATATTACATTCATGATGGGTTAGTGTAGCAAAGTCATTTTTGTAAACCGAGAGCAGTTTAAAAAATTATTATTTTCCATTCCTTTAATCATGAATAGCTAATGAATTATGTCATTAAGTTCAAATACACGACATTCTTATAGAAAACAATGAAACAAGAACAACATTAAGAAGGATTTCCATCGATGTTCTATAAATCTAATGACAGCAAAATCCATTTCTATCTATCATACGATCTTCCAAATATAGGGATAAATGTTAAAAATGCAACTTTCGTGCATATTGCTGCGTTTTTAACTTTTATAATATTTGTATTCCGTAATCATTTGTCCTATGTACTATTATGTACATCCTTTCGTGATGCATAAAAAGCTTTTATTCAAGTGTGCACGCGTCATTCAGCATTTTGGCAAGTCTCTCGGATTTCATTTTGACTCTGAGAGCTATTTGTGTGGTATCGTCCAAAAGTGGTCCAAGAATTTTCACTTTTTTGTCAACAGATCTATGCTGGGAATTTAAACATGACTTAAGAATAAACTCTGGAGGATCAAATGAGCTGTCGATAAGACTTCTTAGTTCTTCTGTCGTGGGTTGTGATACTGGTGGCGGTATGTAAAGTACATCTAGCGACTTGGCTCCTCCCAGTCGATGCTGTTGGAATTCCGAACGGTGATGCTTGTTACGGCATTCCTCTTGAAAGCAAGCATACTTATTTCTGTCAGCTTCTGCCATCTCATAAAACAAGGATTTGGCTTTCGTGCTATCACTCTGAAAATTTGCACTGTGGTAATTACTCAAGGGAAAATGAGATTGAGAGCTGCTGAAGCTGGGCCAGAAGTGTTGCTGTGCTGAATGCTCGTCTTCTTCTTCATGATTCTCTTGACGGATATTGCACACTACTGGTTGTGCTGTGATTGTCGCCGTAGACGAAGATGACATTTGTGGTGGTTGAGCAGTGTTGTGCCTATGCATATGCGGAACTTTAAGTGACCTTTCTCCATGTCCTTGGCATTTTCGATGAGATTTGGGTATGGAAAGGTGGCGATTCTTCATTATTGACTCTGCGTCAATCTCAGCCGAAGAACCACGGAAGCCGCTATCCTTGTCTCCTCCAGAATCTTGACTCAGATTAAATGTTGAATCAGTCTTCCAGTTTTGTACCTGGAGAAAGGAAACATATTTATGACTCATGGCTTTTGCTTACATCAAATGTATTCTTCATACATGTTCGCATTATTTTTGAAAATCACATTCAGCCTAGCCTGGACAATAGCAGTGAAAGTAATTTATGCAATAAGGAAAACAAGTTGGAAACGACGAGAAATTGATAAAATATAAAAATAAGCTTAAAATATTTGATTTCTATGAATGAAAATAAGTTGTAACCTTTTCCAGCCAATTGGAGCACGTCTCTTGCAATATATCATCTTCCGGCTTACATTGACAAACTTCCTTATCTGATAATCTATCATTTACACACTGATCTGCTGGGCATAGTCTCGTTTCTATTTGGGTGTGCGCGTCATACTTCATAACTTCATTATTTGTTTCTGTAGCTTTGTCTATTTTCTTCCACGCTGTTTTCTCTTCGTGTCTAATTTTCTCCGCATTATCATCAACACCACAAGTTTGTAAGCCCTCATCCGAAACGCATCTTCTGGGAATAAATGCAGAAAATTTAAGAGGGTCAACGATTTTGGATTTACTCGAGCTGTCAGCGTCTTTATCATTTCCAGCAGAAAACGAAGATCTTCCGTAGGAGAATCTAAGCTCGTCAACACGATTCTCTGCATCGGCACATTTTATTGCTAAATCATGGCAGCTCTCCCTTAACTTATTTATTAGTTCATCTTTCTCCTTTACGATTCTCAACGTTTCACGTAACTTGTCTTGCACATCTAAAGGCGACATGTCATGTTTATTGTTATTTATTGTATGATCGTGTGATTTGTCACCCTTTGTGTCTGATGTCACATTCACTTGATACAATTCTTCCAAACTGAGCATTTGCTCAGGTTTAATTCTCTTTTTTCTTCCAATCTCATCACTCGCCTTTACCTTTTCGATATATTGCTTCACTTTACTTTCTGTGCAAACTGATGAAGTGGAAGTTTGGGGAATAGAAGAACTGTTGTGTTTTGAAGAACTTCTAGGGTGAATAGATAAAGTGGCTTTTAACGGGTTGCCTTTAATTTTACAACTGGGTTTAGTTTTAGTGCGAATTGGTAATGGAGGTCCAGCTTTAAAAACGGGAAAGTCTTCGTCGTCATTAGCACATGGGATATTCATGGCTTCATTCAACTTATTTTACACACCACTTTTTTAGATAAAAATGATATCAAACTGATTTAACGAGAAAGTTATTCAGTGTCAGTATACTAAGCAATGGCTTAATTTTTTATGTGATCACAATATTTTGGTTTAATAGCTTCAACCTTGTGTAAGCATGTTTGGAAGGCATCACTGCAATGGACGCAGGTCTTATATCGTCTGTTGTGCATGTGTGTAACTGAGTAACCCCTACGTTCTGAATGGCTTATGCATCTTGAATGTTTCTCAGGCTGAATCATCATGAAGAGCGATGGAAGTTTTTTTCCTTCTGATGACGACGCAAGAAAAGAAAGTTATGTGAAATGTCGGGAGAATGTGGTAATATCCCTTATAAAAAACAGGTTCTAAAATGGGATATGAACAAGTTCTGGAAAAAGGGGTTTCCTGTACAGAGCTGTAGTGTAGTATGCTTGTACAAGAAGTCTATACCCAATGGGAACACAACGTTGAAATATCGTGAAAAATATGTGGAATTCACGTTTCAACGTGATTTTTAGGTGATAGAAGCAATGTGCGTTCTCTTACGTTGAGTTAACGTGTTTAAACTGTAGAAATTGTC
>JAQIXX010004058.1:0-17443 GCA_034700605.1 Willowsia nigromaculata
CCACAGTCTTTACACTCTTAAGCCCTCTCCACGGAATGGAGGGTAATGTGACGCCGTAGTCTGGAAGCTACTTGGAACACCTTTCCACAAATCTTGCATGGCCATGGCTGTTTACACTGCCATTTTGGAGGAGGACGGTTTACCCCGGTGGGATTCGGGTTCTCGTGAACTCTTCTGATGTGCTTCAGCAGTGACTGTTTGCGGGGGAATGGTTGCTGGCATTTGGAACACTTGAAGGCTTTCTCCTCTGGAAGGATTCAAATTCACGGTTTTTATTATTGGAGTGATTAAAAATAATTAGTATAAAATTTCGATTTACTTGTGTGGCACAAGAGGTGCTTCTTGAGCAAATGTCGATAATTGAAAATGAGATCACAATGAGGGCACTGGAATGTTTCCTTTGGTTTCTTGTATGGATTTGGGTTTCGGGTGCCTTTCGTGGAATGGTGCTCAATTACAGGGTCTTTATCATCCCGCCTTTTTGGAGGCTTGTAGCCCAAGTGAGATTTCTTGATGTGGCTTTCCAAACTGCATTTGAGATGATAGCGCTTGTCGCACTGGTCACATGCAAATCGGGGTGGACCATTGAACCGGGCGGGGTTGTGGATCGTTTCATGGCGCCTTTTATTGGAGGGATTGGCAAATCTCTTGGAACAGTGGCGGCAGGCGTATGGAAGGTCATCCTTGTGGGCGGTGGCCAAGTGGTGCTCGTAGAGGGAAACAGTGGGGAAGCCCATGTGGCATTTTTGGCAGATACAAGGTCGTATTTTGCGAGGTCGTGGAGGTGGCGGTCTAGAATATAGAATTAAATGGATTGTTCGAAAATTAAGTAGAGATTACAAAATGAATTACGTATAATTTTTTAAGCGTACATTCCCACAATTTTTCTCGGGTCCTTAACGGAAGCGCCGCCTTCAGGAGGCTCAGTCTTGTCATTATCATAAAGCTTTTCAACATTTGATGGTAATCGACTTCCCAGTAAAATTGGCTTTAAGTCCTCCTGGGAATACTCAGATGTGTGAAGGTCACTGAATCCATTTTGGAGCTCATTTTATCCTCCCACACATCTGCGAAGAATTTGGGCCTGGATTCACCTGCACCACTGAGCAGCCTTTGTTGGAGGAATGAGGACGTGATTCCTCCTCCAGTGTCACTTAAAGGGTCAATCTCCACATTACCATGTCCTTCAAATCAAAATACACAAAAGTCAAATTTTGATCATTTAAGTTAAAGATAATTTCGACACAAAACTCATGATACTTATTGCAATTAGTTGTTTGAGGGCTTTTAGTTAAGCTTACCAAAGCCCTCCTCCAAATCCTGTAGTGGATCCTCACAAAAGTCGTCGGCATTGTCATCATCAGTAATTTCGACTGATTCCCCTTTCACAATTATTACCCTCTCAATTAAATTAAGTAAAGTTTCTCCCTCACTCATAATAATAATCGATTATTATCATTACTAATTCACAAGTTTCAAACATTACCAGTAATATAATCCTTTTGCAAACTTCAATATTTGCTAAAAACTGACAACGCAACATTAGAATATTAGTTAAGCAAATGATTTCATTAAATATTAAATCCAAACTATTGCAAAGTGAAAATAAATTACTTGTTTGAAGAAAACCACAAAAACAAATGTCAGCTGTTTTGCCCAGAAGCCATGTGTTCATTTGACATGAAGCATTCATCCAGTTTGTAAGAACAAAGCGTGATATTTTGCATGGGTTTTTAAGACAATTAGAAATAAGTGTTAATACAAATCATATCAGTAAATGTTAATACAAATTCACTGTATATTCCTGTTTTGTGTTTATATATTTGACAAGAAATTAAATAAATTGCAGATAATGTGAGGATAAATGCAAGACAAGAGGAGTGATTAGGTCAAGAATTTTCATGATTTACACTCAAACATTAAATAACTTTTATATATTACATATTTTATAACTTAATATTAAATATTTCAGATTTTTTACAAAAAAATTATCACAAACAGTTTTATTTGCTTGCAAGTTTGAGCAAAATAGCTAAATGTGGACAAAAAGTCCGAAAAATCTCTAGTTTTGCCCAAAAAAGAAGGGAAAAATTTCATATTGTCATACAATTATTATTAGTCATATGGAAAATTTATTTCGTGAAAATCCGGGCCTTAGTCATAACTTGCTGGAATTCGTTCTTTCCGCAAAAATACAATTTTGACGCTTTTGTAACATAAGTAGTTAAGGTAGTAAATGAATAGTCTTTAATCCGGTTTTTCCTGCGATCATGGATTCATTCCTGCTACCCCAACAACAACAAAATTAGTGCAAAATGTGCTTCAGAAACTCAGATTTGTGATGTCTGAACAGACCCATTGTATACTGGAGTGTCTTGCTCTCCTTCAATGTATGACACCTACTTCCAAAAATGTAGGATTTGAGGTAATATATTAGCAGCGAAATTTTCAGAACTAGTAACAAATTTTGAGGCACCTGACACTCTGACATTTTCATTTCGCATGTGATGAATACCTCACTTAATAACCAATCCTGAAATTTTGTTGATCCATCAAGCGCGTTTTAGTTTATAGGCATTCCATAACTCAAGGCGTATTTTATGACGTTTTTGGGGAAAATGCTCAATTGCATAATTTTACCTGAATTTTAGTCCCACTTTGCCAAATGAGAAAAAAGTAGGCAACTGAGAAATTTAAGGGGGGGGGGAATATAGCGATGCATTCTTTTATCATACCATAATAATACCTTATCTACCAGAAACATGTTGACGATATCTTATGGGTTTCAAATAAAATTTTTGTTCTACATTCTGGTCCTTTAAGTAGAAAACATCTTGTAATAAATCTTGATAGAATGAAATTGTTTTCTATACAAAATAAATATATAGTCGTATAAACAGAAAATATACTGTTATTTTATATGTGTCATAGCACTATGTAGTTTTTTAGAACCATCACACCATCTTATAAAATACTAATTATACGTATAGGCTAAAGTTTATGACTCAATTGAGCACAAGTATTTTCAGGCGGTGGGAATTCCTATTCTCTTTAAAAGAATTACTTAGAGTTTCTATTTTTAATGACCTAGGTAACCTAGTTTTTTCACCCACACAGAAATAGGAATTTTTTTCACAAATAAATACTTACATTTAATGGAAGTTAAGCTTTATGTGAGCAATAACCTAGCAAGTTTACGTAGGTATTTCCAAAAATCATGCCCGGTTTTTGGAAATCTACATAATAAGGAAAAAGTCACAAAATATAATGTAACGTTCTTTACGTGACATACATATGACATTTTCTCTTATTTTGAGCGGTTATTGTTCCCTGTCCTTCTCAACAACTGCTTTTGCTGTGAACACTTTTTTACATCCGTTAACGTTGTAGATTTGTCATTAAAGTATGCCAGTGATGACTCACTACTCCGAACGTTTGACATCAATGAATAATAATTAATTAGTCTGGCGCTGGATTCAATCATATTTTAAAACCGATTTCAATTCGTAAAGAAATAAGACAGTTCAATAAACAGTGTTTTATCTGCAACATATCTCTTCAATAAAGTAGATTATTGATGTTGCCAGCTCTGCAGCTGCACAACAAATGCCTGCTGTTGGGAATAATATGTCATACAAAATCCCTAGCCTGAATTTATCAAACTATTTGCAAAATAGCTTAATTGAGGAAGTCATTTTTGAGATAAGCATCCACCCATTACTTTTGGAAATATCTACGTAGATGAACAGATTTGAATAAAATAATGCTATTAACTTGTTCTTATTCCTTAGGAAATAAATTTTTCAATATGTTTTACGATTGAGAGACAATTAAAAGCGTTGGATTTAGAAAAGGTATACACTCAAACTAAACCTAGGAGCTTTAGGAACATCCTTTTGGTTTTACTTAAAACACTTTGTAATAATATCACATTACATAAAACTATACTTTGGCTATATTTGTGACCCATTTTAGCACGAAGTCGTGAATACTAAAAGCATTCTTCTACTGTTTTCGAATTAAGGCAATGAATATTTATATGGACATCGTAATCTATCTCTGACCCCATCAATTTAACCAAACCATTATGCTCCTTATGTCACAAAACAGACTCAATATCCAGTGACACCAAAAGTTTTTGTAAGAAAAGCAAAAAGCGCAAAAAAACCTACGGAATTATTCCGTGTTTGGGGCTCCCTAGGCAATCATAAGTTTTACGACACCTTAGATATTGTGTTCCCTTTCGTAAATAATGTTATCCAAATACACAAGAAACTTTTTAATTCTTGCCGGAAACATTATCTGGCTTGTCGGTGGGATACCCTCTAGATTCTTTAATTGTCGGTACAGGAATTACCCATCTGTGAGTCTAAGAAGTACCAGTGTAGCTCGCAAATTTTACGAGACAGCACATAAATTTGTGGACATATTTTATATGTTATTTGTGGGATACAGATTGATTGCTCTAAAATATCGACAAGCTCCTATTTCTGTCCTTGTTCAACTCACATACGTTTTTGCCTGCTATTCATTTTCAGTTGTTCTCGACTTTCAGTCTACGCTCAGGGGAGACATCACGCCCCGGTTTGTAGCTGAATACATCAAGTTTTTTCATGAAATCGAGTCCAAATATATAAAGAGCCATCAAATAAGGTTCAATAAGAAATCATTAGTGAAGGCGACAATTTTCTTCACAATATTATTCATTATTGGCAACCTAATTTTCCTTCTTAATATTTCGTTGCTAAGAAAATATCCGATGAGACCGAATTTTCTAACTTCATTGCTATCGGAAGAAAACTACAAGCAAAGTATATTCAAAGTTCCGCTAATGTTGATGCAATGCTGGGTTTGGTACAATATTTGGGCAAACCTCTATTTCTACATATTTCCCATTTATGTGTACGCATGTTGTGGGGTTCGACTTTTGAAGGAGCTAAAGTAAGATTTCATATTTTGCAATTGTACTTTGAAATAAAACATTTCATTTGAATTTTTGGTTCCGCAGTCCATCTTACAAGTATCTCCAGAGTACACATCACATTCGGGAAACACAACAGCTTGTGCGAGTTTTGAATCAGTTTCGTGTTCTTCATTCCATTTTTATTTACACATATCGCATCTGGGTTCACCCAATTCAGAAGGTGATTTCTGTGGCCATCGCAAGTTTGGCTTTGTACGGTGTCATAAAACTGGAAGGAAGACAAGCGCGAATTATGGGCTTCGCAGCATTCTTTGCTGTCTTGTGGCTATCAACGGTTTACCGGAAATTCGGGTTTCTGTTTGAGGCGTCTCTGAACTTGAGAGACGTTTGTGGACGCCAGGATCCAGGGATGTCGTCAAAGTGGATGAGAAAATATGCTAGAAGCCTGCGGGCACTTAGAGTTGATGTAGGGGAGTACTACTTCGTACAAAAGACCACTGTAGCAACGCTTTTGTACACGATTTTAAATGGAACAATTACTTTGCTTTTAGGATGACTTATCTTTGTAACTTGTTTCAAGAGCAATAGATGCATATCTTAGCCCACAAAATAGTCTAAGCAACATTAAAGATATTCGTTTCGTAGAATTTACATGCTCAAAGATTAGAAGAGTTTACAGCAATTTATGAAAAAACTTATGATTTCATTTATGAATTTTGCTCTAAATTACGAATAAGTGTCCGATGTAGAGCTCGTCTTGTAATATTTGTTACCTGGAATATAATATTAAAATTATTGGGTTTACCTCATTGGGTAATTATATATTGATGGTATCTTAAAGCATACGAAAAGTTTTTGCATAAAACATAAACTCGTGTTTAGAAGTAAGATTTTCTATGACAAACATTGCACATTATGTGAGCACAAATTTGCATACGTTGAAATATTTGGTTTAGCATTCCTTTATTATACTTAATGACATTGTATGAATTTAAACATTGATTCATTATATCACCCAAGATTATATACAACAGATTGCGTGAATCCTTTGATATCAATTGTATAAATGTCGATTACCAATATAATTATAGTTTTTTTCTTTACTTTACACATTACCTACCAACCCGTTTCATATGTGCTAATTTGCTACTCACTTATTATACTGTTATAGTAATGATAAATATTGCAGTTATTTGGTTGACAATCATTTTACATTGGTCCAAAATATTTGTCATGAAAGAATCCAAAATTCTTTCCCTTTACAAACAATAGCATACTCACTTTGGGAAGATGCTTCACTATAACTGAAAGGACAGAGAAATGACATTCTTTTGATACAGACTTATATTTCGAATAAAAAACATCCTGTCTCTGATTCCTGCCACCAACTTCCTCATAAAGGATTCAGTTTGAAGCAGTTCCTTTCGCAGAAAGTTTCCTGCAAGGAAATGGTTATCCTGACTACTTTCTAGAAAAATTGGCGTCACTTTATGAATAATAAGTGGTGTTTAGTGACCAAAGAAATGCAACGCATGATGTCAACCAGCTTGTTGAAAAGTACGGTGCTGACGCACTGGCTTTTGCAGAAATAAAAGATGGGCCACAAAACACATGCAGGGAAGGTTTCTTATTACATGGAAGTGCAACCACATACTTTTGAAAAAGTTAACTCGTATCTACCATCCACATTACTAGCTCAAAGCAGTTGTATAAATTAGTTCATTTCGTATTCATGAAAAAGTAAAAGCCATTAAGTTTAGAAGGATGGAACAAAGTTATAAACAGAAGCTTTCATCGTGATGTTTTCCGTCATTCTGAGGAATTTACGAGTTGTCATTCTGAGAAATGTACAAGTTTGCTTTGTGAATGCACGTGGAATTTCTGAACACCGCATGCGTTTTGCAACAACAAACAAAATGTTTGAAACTTTTCAAATATTTTCGTATAAAAGTATGTTTTAATTTGTTTTGGACATATGTTATATAGGTTCTTCATTCGTGAATATTAGGAAATCGTGACTAGCTAAATATTCATATGAAATAGTTTTATTTGGAGTCAAAAAGTCTTTTGTCAAGTTAGGGTCGTCCCTGCACTAACAAGGAAGGAACATACTTTGCTGCAGTTATTGCAATCAACGACACTACTATTCATTCAGATAGCAACTTGCGTTTGAGGTGAAGGCTTTCAAGCGAAATCTGAACCATTCTAGTTAAATTGTAACTATTATTCCTCTAAGCTATCGTTTAATGTGAAAACAAAGGACTGGTGCTGCTCTATGTCATGTCACATATATCACAAAGCTCATTTTTGCGGTAGGACATTGTTCCATGCATGACAGATCCATATTTCACTATGCCCAACATAAAATAGACGCGTATTTTGACTGAAAAATTTGTGCCTATCCTACCTTGACTATTGAATTATGCATGACTTAAAACGGATGTGGAAGTTCTTACAAATATTCTGGGAGCAGAAAATTTGAAAAGGAAAGGAATCCTTCTCGACTTCAAAGCAAATTCGTGGTGAAACGTAATAACGGCCTTATATTAACAATCATTTTGACAAGCTATTCTGAGGAAGGAAATTTTTCGGGAGCATCTTTCCGTATTCTGGTCAACTTTCTGTGTAGTGGTATGAGATATGCTTAACGACCATTGCATGCGTTTGCTTCCAAGAGATGACTACATCCTGTTGCAGCCCAGATTAGAAAATTGAAAACTGAAAACCTCGATAAAATTAGAGACAGTCGAAAACTTTCTGGCTAATTACAAGCTTTCTAGCCATTGATTCTAAGGCACAATTCTTACTAATGCGAGTAATATTTTCATCTAAAAAATTATTTTATATATATCTTTTATCTTTTTGAATGTGCTTTGAATATTCTCCAAACACCAAGTTCCCCCAAAGTTATTAAAAACTCTATTGTTATATAAATTCACGAGCCTAATTTTAAGGAACAAAAGCTTTGTTCCTTACAATACAACAAGTTTGTTCCATATACACTGAAATACTTCAAAAACATAATTAGTAATTAAACATCGGGAATGTATTTCTCATTTGTTGGTAGTGTGCGCTCGTTTTAAAACTGAAGCCGTTTTCTTTAATAGAAATGTGACAAGAACAGAGAAAAGGCAATAAAAAGCATAATACAAAACTCAATCAGGCTTAATGGTATTATTTACTTTAGAAATCTTGGTAGGGATGTTTTAAATTGAAAATTTGGGTTGATTAAACTTTAGTGATTTTTATATACAGGAAGCATTCAAATGGAAACTCCCCCAGATTTTCTGCTCACACATGTGTCTATTGACGTTAATATGAGAATAAGCAAAAAATTCTTAGGAATAATACATTTAGTTGCTGTTAATACGTAGGTTGTACCAGAAAAGATGCAACAACTTTGAACACTCATATCTCAAAGACGACTTCCCCAATTCGGCCGATCGGCTCATCATTTGATAGCTAAGAATGAGGGCATTCAAATGACGGGTTGGTTTTAGTAGCAGACATTTGCTGTGAAGAATGGGGAGTCTGAATGTCTCTCCCATCCAGTTGCACCTGCAAACCAAGTTTAGAATGCCACCAAATCGTGAAAATCTAAACCTTTCATTAATCCGCTAATTTTCCTTTCAGGGAAAAACTTTTGACTTGGTATGAATAATAACTCCATTAGTATTAGGCTGTGTCAAAGAAACAGTCGTCACAATGGCACCGAGCTGGTCTGCAGCCCGGTTTATACAATGCTCTACAAAAAACTTGCACTTCCAAGACTATAATGGAAATTTTATGGGCTGAGTTTCTCTTTTCGGATGCTACATAGGCCCGGTAAGCTCATCCAGATATCTTGGGGAGTTTATTGAAGCGTACAACAGGAAACGTTGTCAAAAGTAGTTGGCTAACAATTTTTTCAAGAGGCATGATATTGCGCCCTGACACATTTGAAGTTCACAAAAAAACCCTGCGGAACGTCTGAAGTGGAAGTTATGAACCATGTCATCTCCTTTACAACCTCTAAGATACTCTGTCTGAGTTCTTTTTGTTTCCCAAACTGAAAATTTACATGCGTAGGAGGAATGAAACGAAAAATGTTACTCAGACGAGCAAGTGAAAATGTGCAATTTCATCATTTGGACATTCGGGCTTCCTGTTCTTCACAGCAAATGTCTGCTACTAAAACTAACCCGTCGTATAAAAGCCCTTATTATTATCTATCAAATAATATGCCGATGGGCTGACTTGGCGAAGTCGTCTTCGAGATATGAAAGATCAAAATGGTTGCATGTTTTCTGGTACAGCCCTCGTAATTAATAAAAAATGATTTTCAATGAAGTTGGAGTGTCATAAATGCAACATCCGCCATACACCTACAACAGGTAATTAGGGCTACACGTGTCATTCTCAAGAAACCTAAATACTAACCGTAAGAAAAAACTTGTTGACAGCTGCGTGTACAAATTGGACTGAATAATGGGCTATGCTTTGAGGGAAAGGACGACGACCGAAAATACTTTCCTTGGAACAACCTTCAACTATCTTTAGAAATAACATTCACTAGAATGATTCTTTGGAGCATCATTATGAAAAAGATGGCTATATTGAATAGGGTTTTCTTTGAATAAAACTGGCAATAGTGGGATTTTCCAAACAAAAATAACATATCATAGTGGTAGTGAATTAGTCGAGCAACATTAGTATTTCAGAAGACTTTCGTTAAGGAGTCACTGATGCGATATACGTGTATTTTCCCATGATACTAATTCATCATAAATATCATCTAGGTCGATTCATTATTGGATATATTAACTATCGTATTTTTATGGATGAAGTATAAAAAAGGGCTTATTGTTAAGAAAATCAGTTCTTGTGTCTGCCCATTGACAATCCAAATTGGAGTAAGAAGCTACACAATCAAACTGACGATTAGTGAAGAAATATGATGGGAATTTGGATATTATGTGTGTTCTCGAATGATTAGTGTTTTGAAAAGGACTCGACCCACCTACCTGATTTTGATTGAATTTGTGTCAGTACAATTAAGGCCATTATTTATTCTCATGTCAGGAAAATAGGCCCAGTATAAAAAAAATTGACATTTTGAGTGTGTTGTAAACACTCTCAAGTTTCTGTAATATGGAGGTACACAACTTACAAAATATTTTTATACAGGAGTTTTTTGTTGGTATCATCATGTAGTGTGTAGCCTAGTTAAATATGGCACATGTTGAAACTCGCGCACTATTAAACAAAGTAAACCCATATGTACTAACAGATCATAAAAAGATTAAAAAAGTATTTTAAAATTGTCACTATAACGTAAAAATTTAAAATATGTATTCATTATCTGTCAAGTTTAAAATGTATTCAGTAGAAAAGGTGATAATTTCCCTCAAGTTCTTACTCAATGTCAGAACAGTCTTGGACTACAAAGTTGAATATGTAAGAAAGCAAAAACTTTAATCAACTCACAAACTAAAGTACATACAGTAACAAAACATGATCAATATTACGAGCTTTTGAGATTTGATGAATATTTAATATAACATAAAAAACAATTTTAAGAGCTTTATGAACAGATGAGGATTCATTTAAAACGCAATTAGACTTACTATTTTTTATTCGGAAACTTTAGGGGTGGGGTGTCATGCATTATGATTGCGTTGCATTGATATACATTTCCAATGTACAATGACTAAGGGTTTCATTTTATGCATTCAGGGAAAACGCCGTTCAGGGGAAAATTCATTTCGGAAAAAGCTTTTCAGGGAATATGCCATTCAGGGTAAAGGTAATTGAGAGGAAAAACAATTCCGGGGAAAGGCCGTTCAGGGAAAATGTCATTCCGGCAAAATGTAATTCATGGAAAGTGCCCCGCCCGGAAAGTGCCGGTTACCCAAATTCACTGATCCAGTATGAAACAAGCGTTCAAACCTATAGCAAAAATACTGAAATATTTTCAAACTTAGAACAAACTTGACGGATTTGGTAATAGGGATTGTAAATTGTAACAGTAGCAAACTTGCTACACTTGGGGACGTCTAAACTTAATTGAAGAAAAGGTTTCTTGAGTGATCGCAAACGTCTTAGCGGTTCATTAAACAATCTTGAACATAATACCATTGCGCTATTACATTTTAATTTTCTGATGAACAGACAAAGGTTACCTTGTACTTCAACATTAATTGCAAATACATTTGGTTCTTAAAGGTACTAGGTTCAATGCATCCAATTTGTATTGCTGATTTGCTTAGTGAATTTTACCTCTCAAAAATTTTATTCTGTTCTCAAGTTATGTAATCATATTTGTATAGCAAAAGATTTTTGCGTATTTAACTTATCAGAAAGCAACAAATGTTTTAGCTCGCGGTAACACAAAAGGTTGATAAGTACAAGTAGACTAGGTTAGTAGAAAATTTTTAATATTACCTAACCATACAAATAAATTTATTGTTTAAATCACCTAAAAGATTAAAAGGAAGAGATTTTGTTGAACACATGATTACTAATTAGTTTTACAGCAAAGCTTTAACCAGATACCACGTTAATCTGAAGAAAGTTGGTCATAAATCCTTTATCCAAGATAAACCGGAAAAGCGAAGCAAGCATTTAAATAATGTAATGTCATGATATCAACATGAGGATTACATACTTAATCTTATATGAAATCCTAAACATCTTGCTTAAGACAGCAAGCCTAACTGTTGTCATGAGCCTCTTTGCATGAATTACTACACCATAATAATCACACGGCATGTATGTACGTTAGTAAAGCAACTAAAATATATGATAGAAAGTATCCTTTCAATTGTACACCTTATATGTAATCTGCTTTGCAGTACAGCCAAGGGATTTCAACGAATAACGGGCAATCCGTAAATCACACATTCTTGTAATTCTTGAAATTGATGTGTAATACGCAGTATTCCACATTACTTATGATCGAGCTCTCTCCTGATCTGGTTCTGCAACAATATTCCGCTCTGGGAATTAATAAAACTGATGTGTACTGCTCTCTTGAATATTTTAATTGCAACGTTTCAAGCGTAGGTAATTCTTTCCCCACAAAGGCTTAAGTGCATAATCTGATAATTTGATTAATAGTCGTTGGTATTCTACAGGATCTGAAGTATAATTTCGGCTTCCAAACAAGGGCAATAGCCAAGTCTAATATTAGTTTATTTTACTTGTACGAAATTGCTATCTTAGACGCTAATCCGGTAGTGAATTTCACAATAGGATATTATTAATCAGGCACCATGTACGTACGTATATCAATACCATAGTACTTAAGATTTTAGTTATTTCCTACATTTAAGGTCATATGTCTTGACAAAGTCAACAAATCGCGACGAATATGAAAATTCAAAATTGTGAAGTGCATGTTGGCGTGCATCGAGTGCGCTAAATAAAGATGCACTACATTTTCTACCAGTAGACCAATAAGTATACCTAAAATACTGCATTGATTTGTGATTTCAAACTACTCACGCAACAATGATTCAACACAAAAAAACGATTAAGTGAATTTTTTCTAGCTCACTGAATTGAAACAATATCCAGCTTGTCTCCAACCAATTTCTTAATCTCAAAGACGCTTTACAGTCTAAACGAGGTATCGTCTAAGAAATGATCGAAATTACTGTCCTGGGAAATTGAACACATCCGTATTGCACGCATCATATAGAAAATTTCCACTTTACAAGGTGCAGTATTGCTTCTGGTTTAAATGTAGTCAAATTTTGATACAAGATTATATTGAGTAAATTTAAAGGCTTTTTACCACGGCCTTACATGCGGTTATTAACCTTGGTACCGTTGTGTTTTGCGTGAAAGGTTTTCTGACCCTGACAAAATAATTGTCAGTGTAACAAATAAAACTAAATAAAACACTTTCCATGTTGATATACGCTACTGATAGAGACGTGCCAATTTTGGTATTTTTTACTGTTCCTCCTCTCCAACAACACAATTTATGCTCTGTCCATTCTCTGAACGAAAGTAAAAATAAATTTTATGAAATCCAGTGGTGCCCCTTGTTCACGTCAAACCTAGATTGGTATTAGGAACTCGTTGCATTTCGGTTTTGTGTCTACTATAAAAACGAATATGTACTTTTCTTCGTATACGAAATTAGGTTTTACCAACACTGCTTTCTTTTTACTTTCCCGAAGTGGGTAGCGGATGTCTCACTATATCCCGACAACATTTTATATACGCCATCCTATAAAAATTCAATCTGTCTTTCCGCCTCTGTATACATCCAGAGTGAGAGTAAGGCGAGATCTCCAACCAACAATTCGCTCAGTCTTCATCAGACTTACAACGAAGCTGCAGGTTAGGACTGCGCGATCGACTTTCTCCATCGAATCTCATCTTTCCCTTGTACCCCATTTCTGCAGGTTTTTTGTTTCCAGTTGAGATCTGTGTTAAAATTTAAAGGCACACAATTACATAGAAGATTATTTAAGGGTGAAAGTGAGAAGGTGAAAGTTCTCTCGTCATAAGGGACGCCTCAGATTTCACTCCATCTTTTTCATTTCGTTTTATTAAAGTTCTATAAGTTTGGATTAGGAACATGAGTTTCTCATCAGAAGAAACTTTGAACGGTGCTCTAAAGCACATAAATTCCGAAAGTTCACAAGAAAAATGGAAAAATTCCCAAATGGCCGAAGCAAATTTCTACGCTGAAGCTGAGTGTCTAAATCACGTGTGGATAAATAATGATCATAACAAAAGTCTTGAAGGTATGTACACTTTTGGTGTTTTGTGTTAGTGTTCTTACTATATTCTATCTAAAGTACCTATAAATCATATTGTTCCATTTTGCACCAGAAAATTATTGTGGTGCTGTATGGGATAATGTGTACTGCTGGCCACCCACCGCTCCTGGAATTTTGGTAAAGCGAGCTTGTTCAGAAATATTTAATGAAACGTATCCTCAATACGCTGCTTTCATAAATGGTACGGAATTTCATAAGCATTAAATTTTTATCTGAACAATGCAATACTCATTACTACTGTTCTAAGATGGTTGGTATTGTCTAAACTAAAACAAAAGGTTACGCGAATCGAGAATGTCTGATGAACGGAACATGGGCAAAAGGCAATGAGTCAAATTATGATGAATGTGCAGAATCCTTTGCGTCTTATCTCAAAGAAACTGTAAGTCTGTAGAAAAAGCTTTAATTTATATTACAATAAGATTTGGTTGCATGAACACGCCTACATCTTAATTGTTCAGGAGGAACAAGAGTCTCTAGTTCCTATGGTGCATCATATGCTTTTCTATGGATCAATTCTGTCTCTGATTTGTTTGGGAATTTCACTCGGGATATTTCATCAGTTTACGTAAGTCCATTCCTTCTCTACAGATCTATTGAGAGGCATAAGTCAATTCATGGTAGCTCATTAACTCTGAATGTGATTGGGTTTAGTTACGCTTTCATTCAAGATGTTTAATTTGCCGTGTTATTTTATAAAACAATATATTCGTTCTAATTTGCTTTCCAAAGATAAGCAATGTACAAATACATAATTTACGTGTCATGCTTGCACAAACTCGTTAGTTTACTAGAAATAATTTTCTAACTTTATTCGCATACATTATATGAAGAGTTTGTAAAACTTACAATATGAATTTCAAAGCAATCTATCTATTGTATGTTCTGACAATGACTTCTCTCGGAAAAATGGACCAAGGTTACCCCAGTACCTCGAAATCTTTAAAGCGATACTCTAAACGCCAAACTTTTGCACTTGTTCGGAACAAATTTGAATACAATGTCTGAAATATACTTGAGATGACGGTAACAACTTTCGTGCATTAAGGACTACTGTAAAAATTCGTCTTTTGTTTGTTTTGTTCTTATTTTATCTTTTTTATACATGCATTTTTTATTGTCATTTAAATCAGTGTATACATTTCACTAATATTTTTATGTGACAAATGTCTTATGACAGTAAAAATTTACGAGAAGCAATCTGGCATTAAAGGGGATTATGTAAACCAGAAAATGCAGGAACATCTTACAAATATATCAGTGCTATTACAGCAGAATTCTCATGATTACCTGATATTTTTTAGAAGGCTGAGTTTTTTTCAGGTTGACTCCTTCTTCAAAAGAAAAATCCAGTTGTTCGTTTACTTTTCATTTCAAGTTGTGCAACCGGAATCTGTTACGTGACTATTCAGACATAAAAGAATTTATCACAATTACTGGACATCTGAAAGCATCCTTTCAAAATTTGATTTTCTTATTCAACCCCATATTTAAGGGATTGTACTGTTGTTAGAAAAGATTTCAAGTTTGATGCATTTCGTATTTGTGCAAATTCCAGCAGTTGCTAGTTTTCTTTACTCTACTCAGAAATTTCTGTTCACGTCTTATGCATATGTTATGTTTCATAAGCTAAAAACATGTGTCGTGTCTCAATTTTCTCTTTCCAATAATATTTTGGACATTTATCCCGATTTATGTGTGTACCCTTACCATAATATACAGCATTTACTTTGTAGGTTGTAAAGTTTGGCGCATTTTTTGCATCCTTAAAAGTGTAATTTTGGTCTTTCAATAACTTTCATAGATGTCTTCGATCTGATCGGGTCACCGTCCATGCTCAGCTTATGCTATCACTGGTACTCCGATTTGTCCTCATGTTTATTATTACAGAGGCGTATGTCATCGGTCATGAAAGCAGCTATAGAGATGTGGTAAACAAGACATTTCTCCCGAGAAATATATTATTCGAAAACAAATTAAATATTGATTGAAAGCCTGAAAATCCACTCAATTTTTTTGCGTCTTCATAACTTAATGATATTGCAGGAAATCCTTTGTGAGACTATTTTGGTTCTCTTTCTCTACGCTACTTTTGCTTCTGTGAGTTGGATGTTCATTCAAGGACTTTATCTGAACATTGCACTGATGGCTGGTGCATTCACGAAAACTACTCGCTACCAGCTTACAATTTACTACATTATTGGATGGGGTAACTTAGGATTTTGATTTATTGCAAATACTTTTTGTACTAACAAGCACGTTTTTATAGCAGGTGTATTGGTTTTATGTGCGTAACAGGTGTGCCAGGAGCGTTTGTATTTGCATATGTAATCAGCATGCTATTGAAGAATCAAGAAAGCTGCTGGAACGGGTACTCAAAAATGAAAGAAATGTGGATTTTGTTGGGACCGATTATGTTTGAGCTTGTGGTAAGGAGAAAAACACTGAAGCATATTTTTTATGGATCAAGAAACTGGATTACCTTCTCATTAAGTTGAAAATTGTTCCTTAGATTAATGGCATATTCCTCATCAACATATTACGAGTTCTTCTAAGAAAGATTCGCAATTCGCGCAATCGGCAAGAAACTTCTCAATTAAAGTATGTAACTTTTAGAATTTATGAATCTAAAATTTATGCAAAATATGATATTCTGGAAAAAATTGCAATATTTTATTATAATCTTATTATTCTTGAAATTCTTCAGAGCGGCAGCAAAAGCAACAGCAATTCTCTTTCCAGTTCTGGGAATAAATAATCTCATTCTTCTGTATAATCCTGGAGGCAACTACAACAAATATTTTGTGACTCTCAATACATTTTTTGGATCAACACAGGTGAGGCGAAAATATATTATTATATCTTTTTAGACAAGTAGTTCTCGGTGAAAGTTTGTGAAGCAAATATGTTACATGTTTGATCTCGCAGGGAATATTTGTCGCCATCGTTTACTGCTTTGCTGATCATGAGGTGTTGGCTGCTATTCGGAGATCTTTAGAAAGAGCAAACGCAAGAAGACTTGGGAATCCGAATAGGATTACACATAACCTGGATTCCCGGCTACTCACATTTATGAAAATGTTTTCGAGTCGGCAGAACAATACGTGTGAAACAATGAGCATGGAACACGCTGTTTGAACTTGTATTTTAACATTGCAAAATATCTGTAATCCTCATTTTTACATAAAATTTACCTATTCTGGGATATCCAAGTATTTTCATTTGCACGGATTTATTCTAAATTCGTTGCTGTTAATATTAATAACCGTTCTCGTGAAACATAACTAAATTTGATAAATGTACTTCTAAAAGCTTTAAAATTTAGAAATATTTAAGGTTTCAAATAAACAAATACACTCATTGGATATGTGCAACATGTGCAGCGCTTTCACTCCTTCAAACTTCTCAGCTTTTACTAAAATTTGGCTGCATAGATTTATCCTCAATCAAAACTGATAATCATGCAGGCTTTTAAGAAGTACAAACGTGAAACGATAATGGATTTGACACTATCTGTATTAATTTAAGTTGACACGTTGCATGCGATATTTGGTTATGTTACTAATCACAGCACAGATTCCTTTCGTAGAAACGGCCATAGCTTTGGATATTCGTGAATTTTTTTTTATCTTTTTCCGTAGTTGGATACATATTATTCTATGTTAACTTGACATCATTGAGCCTCTTCATATTGAAGCTTAAACATATGAATATGCCATTATCTCCACCGCTACATCGTTTC
>JAQIXX010004059.1:0-17442 GCA_034700605.1 Willowsia nigromaculata
CAATATATGTGCTTCCAATGCTTTGGACTTGGTCTTCAATATCTTCATTCTCATGATGTACTATGCATTCAATAGTTAACAGTATTTGTAGTTATGATCTGCATATAGCTACATGATTCTGTTATAAAAAAGGAGGCATTTCCTGTTAATATTCCTGGCCATTTTAAGCAACTAATTCAGCAATTTGGAGATAAAGATTTGTCAAATTTTGGAATGTACACATTTTTATATTTGTGTGCAGTTTGTAAGCCATTCAGCTTTTTTTGAGCAGACATGTTTTCTTAAAATATGTATAAAATAAATGCTAACATTGAAATACTTTACCAGACAAATTTTTAAAACAGTATTATCGTACAAGACGATGCTTGTGATGAAGAACTGTCAACTTCTATTTGATTTTCAATATGATTGAAAAATTTTGAGCTTTCAGTTGTTATTAAATATTATCGAAAAGTTCCCAATACAGCACGAGGATTTTCTCGCTTAAAGACAAACTCTTCAAGACAAAACTACAAGCTATATTAAATGGAAGGTCACCCATAAACCCTGGTAGAGTTTTTTGGAAATTTAAATTTTTTTCACTATAAAAATTAGCTGGGAATAGGGAAAGAATTTGTTCCCTATTCTCTTATTACACTCATCTTGTACCAAGAGAATTTTCTGTGCACTAAATGTTAAATGCAGTAGATTTCTAGAAAAACGCAATGAAACAGCGTGAAATTTTAGGCTGCGAGAAGCGATTTAGAGTAATGTATTATGTGAAAACTTATTAAATTGTAGATGTAATTTTTGTTGGTAAGTTATGGCTAATTGGGGTTTTTACTCCATGAATTTTTGGCTATTTCTATTATGATGCCGAATCACTATAGCTTTTTTATGCTTCTTGTAAACGCTAATTTAGTTGGTGAAAAACAAATACGCATTTTTTACAGGTTTAATTATTTTGTGACATTACTCTGAGAACCACTATTGTATCATTAAAATTGTTTTTATGTATCTTTGACTTTCAAAGCTCCAAGCTGTAAATACTACCACTGAATCAGAGTAACAAAAGGCTTTTATTTGTGGATGAAATCAGACTTGCCATTTACAAGTTTTTCATCGCTCATTTGTGATTATTCATTTGTGATACATATGCATTGGCTTACATGTATATCATGGCGTATTTAATGATAGAAGGACAATCAGGAATCACTCTAACACTTACATAGTACAACTGTGTATTTTGGATTGTTCCAGAACTCTACAACACTTAAAAACTGTGGACTTCCACCAAATCCAAAACTGGCCACTTGCTTTTGCCTGTGGTAAATAAATCGAAGCACTGAAGGGACTGCATGGAAGACAAAACCAGTATTACTAGTGAAACTCGACATTTTTTAAAAGTTTTGTTTAGTTGTTAATAAAGCCAGCTACGCAATGAGTAAAAATGAAAGGAGTGAAGATTTTCCGAATCGGAGGGGAGCACAGTAACAAAATATTTGAGAATAGGATTTTTCTTTTCTCTCACAGGAGGGTACACACTGTGCCAAACATGAGACCATGATATCCACCTTGCACTGCGTAGTGAGTGGAATGAAACAGGTTTCTATATACTTCAGGAGCAATATATAAATCTGCTGAG
Source organism: Willowsia nigromaculata (assembly GCA_034700605.1). NCBI lineage: Eukaryota > Metazoa > Arthropoda > Collembola > Entomobryomorpha > Entomobryidae > Willowsia > Willowsia nigromaculata. The sequence continues at coordinate 1,625 of JAQIXX010004059.1, forward strand.
AGACCACACATGGTTTTTCTTAGCGATAGGTTAGTGCATCATGTTATGCATTCATAAAACATTGAAGCACATGCATTACAAGTTTCCGTTGTAACGTGCTTAGCTTTTAGGTACTGTATGTAACGCATAATTTACGAAAAATAAAAAATACACTGATTTAGTATGTCATTACTTTTCAAATAGACACCCGACCTACTTTACTTTCACGAAGTGCAAAAATTGCATCTTTTGAATGTAAAAATCGCCTTTTTACCCAAATCAGCTGGGTTCTAATTATTTGTTGCATCATAATGAAAAATGTTTTAACTAATGTTAATGTAATAAGTATGTATATAAGCAAATATTTACAAAACGCTTATACTTAAGACAACAAAATCCCCTACCAAAAACCTAAAGGGCATTTATCATTTTTACTGCTTATCATAGCGTATGATAATCTTCTGATCTCATGAACAGAAGGTTCTTGAAACAGACATTATTCGCGTATTAAAACAGCTGTGATACCTGAGCTCAATTTTTATAATATAACCAATGAGAGAAACGAAATACACCTAAGATTGATTAAAGAATAAATTAGGCATGCAGATATTTTATAGAAATTGAATTTCGTGTACATCAGTTGCTTGCAAAAATTCGTGTCGACAGAAATTACGTCTACAGTTAAATGTAAATGAGGATAATTTAGGATAACCAAACGAATGATGCCAGTTTGTCACGCTTCTGGAAAGAAATATTTCATGTCAATTTTTTTACACCAATTTTTATTCCAACTCATTTTAATCCATTGTTCTCTACCGCGGCATTTGTTTTAACACACAAAACATTCCATAGGTATATCAATTTTTATATCATATTTATTCATACGAAAAATTTGCGGGCGATTTTTAAAAGTTTTGCATGGCATTGTCTCTACTTTTTATCATGTTTGTTATTCACCTAAAATATGCTTTCATACTGAATGTGTCATGTTATAAACAAACGTGTTTGTTAATGCATTTATTTCAATTATGTCATGGTGTTATGTCATGTCGTCTAGTTTGTAAGTTTGAATTGAGTAAGCCTGCTTTACAAATTACTGTAAAAATCTCAAAGACATGAAATGCTACGGAAACGCACTCCTTACTAAAAAAAGGACTTGTGCATGCGATTTCAATTTACTTTTCATTTAGGTCTTCAAAACTTCACATGACAGACGTAAGCTAATTTTTAATGAAAAAACCAACTCTGATATTCTGAACTTATTTGTTTTGTTAAATTTTACTATAGAAATAGCAATAAAAAGCCTGAAATGCATCGAACAAGTGGGCATATTCAATATTCTTTATGTACGTTTCAAGTGGGTATTTCATAGTAATGCTTTTCTGTGCCACTGGAAATTTAGCCATGAAGAACTGATATAAAAGGAGAATGTGTGATGCTGTAAATCTTTTATATATTATTATGCAAGTCATTCTCATCCAGTATGGGCTGTACACAGATCCAGTTTGAATTTTTAATATCGCAAAAACAGGTTTTTGTAACAAGCAAAATAGCATCAACTTTAGACTCTCAACTTTAGACCTTTTGGTATGAATTTGCCCATCTACCAGTAAATATTAAAAGCCATCCACATAAAAAGGTATTAATAAAAAAGCGATATGATATAATTTTAAAATGATGCAAAGCCAACTCACTCTCAAGGCAACTCCCATTTCTTTTGATGATGAAAATTAGCATTGAAGTATTTCGGCCAGAACTGCCGCCTAAAGGTAGATACTGATTGTCATGGAAATCCGGTTTATTTGCATTTTATATTTGTACTCATGATTGCCTACACAAAGTACTTCTGAGTAGCCAAATTAAGTGGATGTATTAAAATGAACTGCATCTAATAAACTCAATGTTCAAATCCAAATTTTAGATACGTACATGTTTACAAAGAACGCCGATTAAAGTCGGGAGATCAATTTGTATTCAACTTCTTATGATCTTAGTGATGAAGGCATCACAATTACAATACTATCTTTTGACAAGTCAATCCTTCACTTGACAAGGATTAGACTTACAAAAGTTTGTTGAACCATATAATTATGCAAAAATCAACTAGAAAACGTCAGCACAGAATCGAATTGCATTGTTTTAAGCTTAAATAAACGTATCATGTAAGCTTCACAATTTTTGAACAGAGTGTTGGAGCTAGTCGACCAGAAATAAATTGGCAATTCAATATTTAACTGAATTTAGATGAATCCATGAAAGCTGAGAGCAACATAACTTCTCATGTGATCTTGATAAAAATTCCTGAGAAAGAATAATGCAGGCATCGGAGTTGACACTAGCTAAAAGAATGATGCCTTTGAAGGAATATATTTTATTCCCTGAGCAAGTCAATTTATTTGATACCGTTCATTCAGGTTAACTTTGTTGGCCAATTATATGAAATATTTGGACATGCAAATACACTTAATTTTAAAAAGATATTTTGAGAAAATGACTAACCTTCACTTTCACTAGATAGAAAACACTGTGAATAAGAATGGCAGTTCAGCTTTTTGCATTTTTCTGAAATATAAAAGAAAAATAATATACTCTTAGGTAAAAATACATACATTTTAACATGCAACATTCTTGTTGACAAACCATGCGTGATACTTTATCATAGATTCAAAAATTTCAAAAATGTTGTACTTCTAATACGCATTTGTGATTGTAGAGAAGAGATAATGAACAGTTTGGAATGCAGAGCATTTAGAAAGCTATGTGATACTTGGGATTATAATGGTACGGAGATTAAAGCACAAAGCATACGTATTTTGTTATGTCAAGCAGTTTGTTTATTTATGGATATGCTTTTTCTTTAATCTATTGACACATTCCTTACGACGAATGAGTATTCAATCAAGATCAAGTATCTGAAATTTTTATGCTGTTTTTCTTTCTAAAAAATATGAAACAATGCAGAAATTCTGAAGTTAAATATGATTATTATTAGCAACTGTTTGTTGCTTAGCACTAAGACAAAACTGTCTGAATGAGTTTATTTTCAAACTCTCTGTCTCGTTTAAAATGTTTTAAAAAACAAGAGAGTATTAAGAACACATTTGTTCCTTAGCTTGTATAAATATGACAGAAAGCTTAATACTTACTTTTAAAAATTCTGGATCTGTGTACACTTCATTACACTAATTAACTCTCACAACACATTATGATAAAAACGAGGACTTATAGAAGTACTTACGAATGTATCAGTATGAATCATGGTGCGCTCATACTGCAATCCTTCTTTCATTTGTTTTTTCTGAAAATTATGATGTGTGAGCAATCAAAACCACGCTGAAGATGCACCAAATGTTTCTGTTTTGGTTGGATAGTGTGCTTTTTTGACTTGCATGAGGGATAGGACAATGGGTTCCGGTGCCTTTCCGTAGTTTTCGCCAATCCGTTTCGGTGAATCCGTTTGTATTGTCAGCAATGCAGGAAGCAGCTATTTCGTGAAAATTTTGTTGTCATGTTACTCGCTAGTTTTCATGCTCATGCTAAATGTTTGGTTGTGTAATGGATAATATAATGTGCACGGAGAGTTGCCATACCATTGTTATCATGGTGAAAAGCTGAACCGAACAAATGTGGAAGTTGGGGCTTTGTACCTTGTAATATTAACTTAGAGCTTGGTGATGTTCTCAAAAATTTGTGCAAAAGTGCTAGTTTTAACACGTATAAAAATTGTACGTGATGTTTGGAGCTTATCCGAAACCCGAATAATGTCGGATTTCCCAATTTCATCCGAAATTGTATCATCTATGCTGTTTCATTGAAGTCCACGACTAATAGCTGTTCGTTCTACTAAAGTTGTGCTATATGTAACCATTTCTGTGGATTTTGGTCCGGCATAAGAAACGTTCAGTACAAAATACGTAGGCCTTTTCAAAATAGTTGCTCATATTTAATAGCGCTTTTTTGAAAACCACATTCTCACCGTAGTGTTCAGTTACATTGATCATCTTAATTAACTACGTGATTAAATTATATTGAAGTACCTTAAACTACTTTCCAAATATATATAATTGAGTAATTTGTAATTGAATTATTTTAATTTTAGTTCCATCCATGCAAACTTATGTTTTTTAGTTTGCATGGAATTTATCATTGCTTGATACAAATTCTACTTTTTATCATAAAGATTTCATTTCTCTTTCGATAAATCTTTCTTGATTATACGACCATTCAACAGGAGACTCCTTTTTAATGCGAAACTAGGTGTGGTGTAGAGTTTCATATTAAAATTAAATCTAAAGTTAATCACTACTAGCGGAAATCTTTCAAAATGCACTAATATTATCTGTAGTAAAACAACGTAATCGTTTCATAATACTACTTCCAATCCCTTAAACCATAAGCTAGAAAATTCCTTCTGATTAAACAAACCTGAGATTCAAAAGCCAGAATATCAGAATGTATACAACTCAATTTAAATGATGAAGTCGTATTTGGAATAAACGTCAGAGAAACTATTATGAAAATCTCATCGTATACCCTGCTGGCAAAGCGTGTTTTAGATAAAATATTGTCTTGAGTAACCCCAACATGTTCAACCAGTCTCTCCACAATCTTAATGGTAAAGGTCTATAAGCCTAATAATAACAGGAATGTTCAATTCCCACTTTCAAAATAAATGGATTGCTAGGCTCGCTAAAGTTTTAAATGACTCGTATCGAATAACATTTTTACTTATTATGCCAGTGATCAGTGAGTAAAATTACTTTTTTAAATTAAGCTACTTTTGTGTAATCTTAATATTTAATTTTTAATAGCATTGTTAAACATGTAATATGTCGATGAAAATTAACCTATATTATGGCACTGAGTATTGGCGATATATTTAACAGTGCACATTAAGCTATTATATATTTAATCACTAAAATTAGATTAATTGTCTGAGGACGAGTTTCCCAAGAATATTTTTTATCGTGAAGTGTTGTGAAGGGTGAGTTGATTTATTGCGAATGTTGTTTAAGAATAAGTGGTGCGAAGGAAACACTGGAAAGGAGAAAGTTACCAACCTCAAGACATTTGTAAGAAGATAGCATTATAGTCGTCTATTTATCTTGACTATTCATCAAACTTGTCAAAAGTTCAAAAAGACAAAGTGAGCGATCTCACTATGCGTACTATTATATTTGTGCAAATAAAATGATGCAAGTTTTATTGTATTTTATGAACACAAACTTGGATGAAGTGGCAACTACTAATCCTAAAATCTTATGAAAAAAATTGGGATTCACGGATAAGAAGTAATACAGATTTTGCTATCATGACTACAAGCTTGGGTTATTTAAGCCAAGTTGCTGTTGCTGAAATAGTAATAAAATAGGAAGAAGAATCTTGCTTGTTTGAAATGTTCTCACAGATTGGATAGAACCGTTAGATAAACTTAAGTGAAGTGCATTGTCTTCTGGAAAAATATTTTCGGGAAAAACGATTTTTTCATGAAGATGAACCTCCAGTAAATGAACATTTTAAAATTCTAATTTTTCATACAGCAGTTCATTTAATTTAATTATTTAATTATTTCATTTGAATTTGGACAGCAGTATCTACACGAAAATATTGGTTGATAAGTTAATGGACAAAGTAGATAACAAGAGTGAACTCAGAATAGCTTCAATGAATTGGGATGAACTCAAGTGCCACTAAAGGAACCAGTTACTCTCTGATTATCTATTAGTAGCAGAGTGGATGATTCGCATATGAATTTCTTGTGTTAAAGGTAAGCTTTTTTGAATATTTTTATGAATGATTATTTCTAGAATTACAAATCGCAAATCCTCAGCATGATACGCAACCCCACATGTCCGAGAGATCTTGAGAGTCTCTTATCATATCTTATCCTAACCCGGCAGAACCATTTCCATCGATGATGTAGGTGTCCCTTTCTCTAGTTACAACATCCCCACATCGATTTTTCCCTGAATTGCATATGGCAATTGGATCATGGAATGCGTCCTAGACAAGGACTTGATCTGGTTCATTTTATGCATAGAAGGAACCGTTTTAATGAATTTGAAATAGCAACCCAACTTACAAATTTGAAACAAAAATTCAGATTCTAATCCTTAGATAACTTTTTCATGTATAAATTTCTGAGTATGCATATGCATTTATTGAGATGTCTCTGAGATTCTTCTTGTGACATTATATAATTTTTCCGATTGTAAAACTCAACGATCTTGAAATGGTCACTAAGGCATACTCTTTAATATGCGAGAATTTTAGGTGACATGTCAAATGTAAATTAAGTCTAGCTTCACTCTACAAAAATGTGTGAATCACAGGCTTTTCACATAACGCCAACAGTTTTACAAACTTGTAGGCATAAAATCGAATAGGAATTGTAGTCAATATAACTGTAAAAAATGAATAAAACTCCACATGGTACCTCAGAATGCGTGACTCCAATTCTGAGAGTTGGAATGAGCTGGCACACACTCGTTAAGTTGTTCCAAGTTAATTTGGAACTTATTTAAGCTCTATACTATCTCTCAGTTTAGAGTTGTGGCGACTTTGCATAAGCACTATGCCACAAATCAACTTGCTCGGGCTTTCATCACGTTGACTGGAATCGGGTCGTTCTTTTATCTTGCGTTCACTGCCATGGTTGCATTATTATTTCTCGAGCACTACTTTCAGGACATTTTGGTTCCCATGGATGTCAACTATGATCGTGTACTAGTGGCTCTAGGAATGATCGGATACTGTGTGGCTTGCACTTTCTGGAATATGAGAAGATTTGTAGTTCTCAACTTTCCTGGATTCATCTAAATGTATTCTCAGTGTCATCGTACACTAGCCACTAGTTTTAGCAAGCTTATTTAAAAACTAGTGAATCTTACCTGGGTTCATATTGCAAACTGGGCGTCTTTCTTTCCTCACAGTTCATTCAAACAATTCATTTCCTGATTCAACCAATTTTAGTTCATATCAGTTTCGCATTTCTTATCCCGAAATTCCAAATTATTTGTAAATTTTTTCTCATGCATGGCGTGTCCTATGTTTGTTTGTAAAAGCTCGGGAATATCAGGTGCATACAAAAAGTTATAAAAGTATGTATTTTAAATACTTATTTAGGAAAGAGATTTGTGTTGCCAAGTTTAGTTTTGGCTTATGTATGATTGTTTCTTGTAGAGGAATACGGTACGCAACATTTATCTTTTCTGTATGGTGTTTTTTTCAGCGAAAAGCTTCTAGCTACAAAGCATTATGATACAAACTTGCACAATAAAATGCATAATTAGGTATATACTTTACATACATCCTGTTTTGCGTGAGCAGGTATTGAGTATTGTCACGTTACTATAATATGAAGTAAAATAAAATATTACATGGTGCTGTCATTGTTGCTTGAAAATCAATAAATTTTAGTCACATAACTAAAAATACTTGGGATAATCCGGCTTTGGGTTTGACATTGAATTCGTTAGATATCTTTCGCTCATTTTCATACACACGCTTCATCTTCAGAAAAATCCTGTGCAGGCAGATATGAATACATTGTGTTGTATTCGGAGTAGAGTAAAACCTGGATTTCTTCGATTCCGAGTTTCTTGAATGTTAATTTTCTTCCATGGAGAAATGGGACTTGTTTTAAAACCGAACTTTCTTTGCATTATTTCGAGAATATACCTTATCATAATTTCTTCTTTGGGAACTTTTAGACGAATCGCTTTAGTAAACATTTTTACATGAGAAAAACACGGAAAAATTCGTAAGCAAAACCTCTCACCTTATTTTGCATTTTGTAAAAACCTTTATCTGCTAATTTGAAAATGTCTATTGGATGTGTGTAAAGTTTGCTTTAAACAAGAACGAAGACCCATGTAAAAAAATTCACAACATGATATGAACTCTGTATGCATCAGTTTTCAAGTTTTTCATTGCTCAAGTTGTCTTGTCACATTGAAGCTGTTACAAAACACGCAGTAAAAATCAACACAAACGAATTTACTGCAGTCAACTTGACCCTGCATTTCAGGTTTTTTATTGCAGTTTTAAAAATCGTCTTCTTAAGAAGACGCTCATAGCATTTATGTTTCATTTAGAAGGCAAAAAAGGAAAGTTGATTGAGATCGCATGCTTAACATCATAATTTTTTTTAAAAAGGAGTGAGCTTCTTCGGGCTTACGTGTTAGCGATAGCATGAAATTTTTTATTAATTCTGTACAGCAATTTTTTTTATTTTTTTTTTTTTTGGCTTTACCTGTGCAAAACTGGATGAAATAACTTTCATTTATCGAATTACTGAAATTAATGCACTATTAGATGTATGCTCATTCGCATTCATGTTAATGGTGGATTCAGTGCAGAAGCACATTTTGGGTGACCAAAATAATATAAAAAATAATGTCAGACTTGAACCCAACTACAAATGTTTAGTATGAAAAAAGGTTTTGTAATAATTATTAAATTTGAATCATGTGTTGTTTGTTTTGCTCGTTAGAGCAGGTAAAATTACATAAAATATTTCGGAATTTAAAGTCGGCGTTCAAAATTGGCATGAAATATCTCTTTCCATATTCTTAAAATTACTTATTTTCATTAGATTTTCCACTTGCAAAAACCCTCCTCATTGAGATATAATGGTGGGCGTAATTCCTTTAAGAATTGATTAACCAGCATGAGTTTTGAAAGCAACTGCTGTACGCAAAACCCATTTTATCTATGTGCACATCTATATGCCCAATTTATATTTTATAGTTCTTTGCATGCATCTTCTTTCCCCTGTTGGTTTTAGTACGGAGCAGAAATGAAGTCCAGGGCCTCATTTGTTTAAAAATGTTCTTCATAATAAAAGAATTTTTGAAGCTCTATGTTCATGCGGTCAAGCATTTTGTGTTACTCCCGCTCACAAGCATTATCTAAAGAAACTCTTTTCGGGGATGTGCAAAAGATAAGTATAAATATTTTATGGGGTTGTATCCCAATACCAAAACAAACTGACAAGACACATGCATAACTTGTTACAGCATTAAGTCACGTTGTGCATTTTAAATGACCATGGTTTCCGGTTTGTTCGTTCATTATCTTTTTTGATGTTCTACATGAAAGGGTAACGAAACTTTTCGATCAGTTTTATCGCATGCAATAAACAGGAAAATGCAAAAATGCTCATTATGTGTTCTGGAAGGATATGTTAAGTAATATTCGTTTAAACCCGCATTAAGTTTAAAATTAAGGCTTGAAATGAATGAAGACGATGATATTGAATTAGATGGCTTAAGGGTTTTTTTTCAGAAGATTCTAAAGAAAATATTAGAATTTTTATGAATAAGTTGAGTGTTCAATGTAAACATAATATTTACGAATTTGTAAATGTGCATGGTTTAGTTAAAACTACATAATTTATATAATTATGTAGTGATCATTCCAAACCAGTATCCAAATTTTTAGATACTATGTGCTCGCCATGACATGGAGGGGAAACTCACAATCAGTTCAAGAAAGTGCAATTTGATATTAAACCTAAAAGAAAAATTCAACGCCGTGCTCATAACTTGCTGTTGTCTATTGTATGGTTTCAAGAGCATGAGCTCCCCAATCCATACTTCACTTTTTATGTTGGTAGTACATAGTGATGAATTAGACAGGAAATCAATTTTATAATTAGACCTATGCTGTCCATAAACAAACTGGAAGCATTTTATCATTGATAAATTTATAGACTTCTTGACATGAAGATCTTCTGACTGTGAACTGTAAAATGTAATGAAAAGGATGACTTGCAACTTTAATAAAAAATTGATCGATTGATTGCCCTATCTTTTCCGGTATATCATAAAATCTATGGTTGGGTGAAGTCAAAATTAGACTCTAAGATCACATTTTGAAGATTTTTTGATGTTCAAACAGTGACAGCATTTTCGGGCATGTTAAACGAAGGATTAGCAGAGTGGATCCTTACAGAATGAATAGTCTGCATTGCATTCTGTCGGTGAGTTGGTCAAATGTGCAAGATTTTTATGGAATTGAAGGAAGAAACATCGTAAAAATATTAGGATACCCGCGTTTGTTTGGAATGCACGAAAATATATTTATTTCGGTGTTTTTTCAACACAATAATAGTTACTGATGAAAACTTGTGGATTTTGTAGGCTACCTGAGTTTGGGAGGTAAACGAGACAGAACGATCACGATACTGATTAGTTTTTATAAATCGATTTGAATAATGTTGACAAAATTGGAGTACTACTTACAAAAATGTGCAAATATTTTTCCTCCAACTCATATTGGTGGAGTGTGCGTGTTTTTTTATGATCTTTTGCTGGAGAAAGTAGCCGGAAGTGTGGATAAGATTGCTTTGGTTTAGAAATTGCTAGGTTTAATTTACGTAAATACATGAAATTTTTGTCACGGTTTTAAGAAACTTAACACATATCTACAATTGAAAAGTTTACCCGCGGCTGTAAACAATTTTTTAGCATGTGTATTGAGTGCTAATTACCTAGAAGTAGAATAAATCCATACACAAATATTCCTTTTTATTTGTAACGCGTTGGTTTTGGATGTCGTCGTGCTTTGAACAACCTCAATTAATGGTTAATGTGACGCATGCTACGAAGCTGTTTAACTGGACAGTTAAAAACATGAAAGACAATTGTTTGAAATGCAGATTTTACGGAAATAGGAATGATCTGGATCTTTATAGTTTTCACTTTTGGTATTTGCCTAGTCAAAGATTTGCGTTTCATAAAAGATGATCTGACAGCTTTCACTTCGCAAACATTAGTCGTTGTATTGTATTTCGTATCTTCTAAGGTGGGTCCTCTAATCGGATTGTTTTTATCACAAATTTTCCGATTAGAAGATCCATTTTGATTTTTCGCATCCATTGGGAATTGTCATGGTGATGATGCTAATGGTATTATTTTACGATATAACACAAGACTCTGAGCACTCACTCTGTACATAATACGTTGACAGCAAGCATATCAATTTATTCGGGTTTTTAGACATCAACAATTAGAATTTATTCGGAACTAAAACTTCTTGAGTAAATTTCTCAGCTACGATGGGCCAATCAACTAAACGAGAATGAAAATGATGCCAAAGAAAAATACATTTTGTTCGTTTCACAATTTTGAAGACACCTTTTTCCAAGATATTAACTCTATAAACAAGTTTTCACAAAAATCCAGTACAGATAGCGTTTTTTTAATGTAATGGTGCGATTTAATAGTGAAAAGAATACCATACCGTACTAAGTAAATGCTTATCTGACTTTACTTGATAGAGAGTGACTTGAACGTTTGCGATAATCGGGAAACTGCATGAATTTTCAGAAAGTTGGTTATCTCTCACAAGTAGTAACATACTTTTAGTGTAAAACAAGCAGCAAATTGTTTTAGATTGAAATAAAATGTTAGCTTGTGGCTGGTAGTGTGCAATGTCCGCAGGATGCAGTGGTTTTACTGGAGAAAAAACTCGTTGCTCTCGGTGGGTCTCGAACTTGTGGCAGCACCTGATGAAGCCCAAGGCATTGCACTACTAGTTCCCTCCACTGCATCTTCAGTTGCTTTCACCAGTAGTAAAAGTATTGGAGAGAAAGGAGCGAGTGAGGTATGAAAAGAGCGGGATTTCGTGGGGTTTTTTGGGAGGCATTCTTTCATACCCAATGTTAACAGTTAGTTGCTCATACATTCATCCTTATCATTCTCTGGGCTCCAGGGGTCATGAATAAAATGTCCATCAACGATAAACAAAAACGAATAGCTTTTTTAAATTGTGAAAAAAACATTCAGATTTTACCAATATTTTATTTAGAATATTTTGAGTGAAATATGGTGTCTTTACATCCTAAAACGTCCAAGCTGTAGCTCTTACATCATCATGACTATTTCAATTTGAAATGTGAAATACTTTCGCATTATTTTATTATGATTCCTGCATACAGCGTAGCGTAAAAGCGTAAATTTGCATGTACGTATGACTAGTTAGTTAACTTAGAATGAATATAAATCTGCAATATTAATGAGTTCCAATTTTTTGTCATTCTTCCGGTCATTATAATATGTAAGATTTCACAATGTTACATCATCATTCTCTGCAATAAGCTTAAAGGTTTTATGAAATTAACTGAAAAAATTGGTCATCATGACATGCTTTTATTACTCATAATATATGTTGGTTTTTTACATTTTAATTCTGTGTTACACTTTTAAAGATTAGCATTAATTTATGCATTCTGCTTTTAAAATATGTGCATCGTAAAACTCACTGTTACTTGCGCGTTGGTGGAAGTGAAAGTAGTTAAACACGCCATTATATTATTGCTTGAATGTGATCGTGAGAAATGTCAGTTTGATCAACTGAAATCTTGAATATGAATAGTTTTTATCTTAAATATTTTGAAATGTGAGCATAAAGAATCCTGTGGATTGCTCCTTATTTTTATATGGTACATCAGCATACATAATTTTTATAGCATGCAAAATGGCTTACTGTTCAGAGACTCAAACTTTTTTGAAAGCATGTATTATTTCACTCTAATGAAAAGCTGCTGTAACTAATACTGCAATACTTTTAGCGTGTTCCGCGTAGTCTGAGATCCAAAATTTTGGCCAACTTGCGCAGAGTTTTGCCAACAACATAGAGAAGCAGGATGGGCAGGATCCAACTGTCCTCTATGATAGACATGCCTGGAAAAAGCAATTTCCGACAGAAGTACTCCAAGTATGTGATCACTGCTATTATAATAAAGATGAGATAGAAGTCGGCTGCTTTTGTAAGGACAATAACAAGTAGCCAAAATATCTTTTCCCACTTAAAGGAATTGATGGTGGCAATCACGTCATCGAGAATGTAGACAATTAGTCTAAAAAAAGTCAACAAATACTAAGGGAAGATTCAAACTTATTTGGCTACACAAAATATTGATATTTAGGTACCTTGTCATGAGCAAGTATCCAAAGCCAAGCACTGTGTAAAGTGGCAAGATGTCCATGATTGATTTCCATTGATCCCTCCAGTTTAAATGGTATTCATGTAGATTCAAGTCCCGGTATAATCCTCCCACATGCACACACATATGTTTCTTCGGGGCAAATTTTATGCAAAGTTGAAATTGAATTCTTGTGGAGTGCTCCCTCCCTCCATATTTTCCAGGATGTCCTTGCACAGGAATACTTTTTTCAGATAAACTGAACTCTAGACCTGAAATCGCGTACAACACGAGGGAAAACAAACACAAAGCTTTTAGCCATTTCCGGAGAAAGGTTGAGATTCGAAATGCTTGATTTCTTCTACGACGAGCTTCCATACTCAAAATGAAGATTTTTTAACTGAGGGAATATTAGTGATTGTTTTATGCCAAATGCAAAATTTGGCCTGAGGAATATCAAGAATTTTCTTTGAGGAGAATCGCCGTTTCTTTTAGTGTGCTCACAACGTATCTAGCTTAGACTGGAGGTTATCGTGGGTGGAAAACCCGGGTTTTAGTTTTACTAACCGAATGAAAAAATGGAGCTAAAACTACACTTGACTGACCAAATCTGACTTGCTATTATTTCCCACCTGTATTTAAAAACAGCTTTAGAATCCGTAGCATTTCTGGTCGTTCCACGGAATAATTTTGCATTGAGTGATTAAAATCTTTAAAAAATTATACTGTATGAGCTGACATGTTTTTTGGAAGCATAAGCACACCATCTTCAAAACGAGAGGATTTTCTGATAGGATAAATGCTAGCATGACATTTTGAGATGAAAAATTAATCACCCCAAAATATATGATTGTTCGGAGGTATCATTGCGGCAAAATATTACAGATTTATATTTTATGCCATCCCACCAACACACAGTGAGTGAGTTTTCGTACATTGCCAGTAGCTGTGGGTTTGATGGGCGTGTTTGATAAAAAAAAATTGATTATTTTGACTACTGAAAAGCGCGTTATTTACTTTTATGCTTTGTTCATAAAATCTTTTAAATTCTAGCATTGTAGGATTCCTTTCACACGAAATATGCTGAAGTTGAAATCTACAAGTAATGCATATGGTGTATGTATTTTTTTCACTCCAAGTCATACAGTATCATGATATAGATCTTATTTTAGTAAGTGCCAGAGTTGTACTTTCTTTGGCCAGTGTGAGCTGAAAAATGTCTGTCTGTCCGTTTACACCATTAATATTGAATATTGATGGAACTTCATTTTTTCTGATTATTACAATCAGTCATGCTGATCATGATGCGAGATGATAGACATGAATGTGCAACAGAAACGGTTATAATCAGTTATAACAGTAAAAATTTTAATAGTGAACATGTGTAATGTGGGCACTCATTCAAAATTACTGGAGAGTGTTTCATTTTAAGATCACTAATTTTGTTTAGAAGAAATCAACAAATTAATCAGAAAACTCTCTAATGTCGGATTGCGGCCGAGAATAATTTTTTTTAGTTTTAAGCATAATTTTGGTACATTACTCATTGCGCTACTTCTTAAATCAGTTTACCTTATTCATTTCATGTACGGATATGGACGGATTGAGCTTATTTGAAGAATTTCCCACACTGTTACGCATAAACGTTATTTATTTTCTGCAGTGATATAGCTCCGTAAAAAAAGCAGCAGGAAGCTGGGATGAAAACGTGGGAGGGATAGGAATATGATGGCTAACAAATTGCATGAAGGTTTCCTTTTGAATTTACCTTGCAGTCAACTTGAGGGTCGCTTTAGAAGGTGATAAAACACAAATAACTAATTGTTTGTGTGCTCGTGTATAATTTCCTTGATTGTTTAGCAGAAGGGGTTGCTACGCAGTATTTCCAGTTTTAGGGAAACTTTTCAAAAGAGGAGTAAAACCAAATATTAAAAAAATATTTCACAGCGGTAATCGCTCATAACTTAATTTTGCTCACATGAAAATAATTGCCTGCATAAAATGTTTGCTATTTTGTTTTGAGCAAGCTGTCATCTCCTGCGACAAAGGAAATTACTGAAGTCATAACGCTATGATATATGCCATGTAGAATTTCAATTTATTGCGTTCAAGTGGATTAGGGGAAATTTTCACTTTTTCAGCAAAGTGTGTATTAGCTGACGAGATAGTGAGGGCTATGATTAGTGAGGAAATTAAAATAGTCCTTGGCACCGGTGCGAATCAATAGACAGTATTACACAGAGATATGGAAAAAGTTGCTTAAAAATTTAGACTTATTTTTTTTTCACCAGCATAAAACTACGCATTGCACTTGACTTTGCACATTGCATTGGTTTCAAGTACAATTTGAAAATGTAAAAACGAGCGTCATAAAATCCCTATCCTTTTGTTATATTTTACTGCGCTTAAAGCCTCGTCATCCTTTTGCATATTTAAAACTTTTTAGTCATCCAACCAGCCTCAGTGCTAGAGTGGCTTTTGCAATAGAGAGAAAGCATAATATCATGTCATACTTTTTTCTCACAGTGTGAAAATATCATTTTGGTTTTTGAGAAAATATCGCATTTTCCTGCCTAAATTTACGGCAGACCGCTAAAACGGACATTTGTTGTGTTTCCTTCAAAAGTTGAAAATGTTGTTGGGTCAATTGAAATACTTTGGTTTCATATGTGCAATCGTAGAGAAGCTAAAAGTTGTGAAGTTTTCGTGGAATAAAGAAGCTTCTCAGCTTGTCCTCATTGGGGATCCGGAAGGTCGCATCCGTCGGAAAATTGTGCTTCACAGGATGCTCGTTTGCATCTCTGCTGGACAAGGGATCTGGGCATTGTATCACCCGACTACATACACTGACGCGGTTCTCTACATTCTCACGTTCATATGTCTGCTCGCAACAAATCTCCAGATGGAT
>JAQIXX010004060.1:0-17439 GCA_034700605.1 Willowsia nigromaculata
ATTAATCAACATTACGAAATATTTTTCTAGAGAGAAAGTTCCCTGCATACATATTAAATTAGGGAGACCCCCGAAAAAAATTTATATTTTCTAGTCTGTTGACTTCCCAGAGATTCAACAAATGAATATAAAGAAGTTTGCGTAAAAAAACCTAAATAATTTATTCGAGACCTTTATACACGCACCAGCTTACATATGCGAGCCTTATGATTTTTCACTAAACTCTCGCTTCCTTTAACTACTTACAAGAGAGCTTAATGTCTCGACTTTCTCTTGCTTTCTCCGTCGAAAATAATGTGTCCGTACTCTATACCCTTTTTTATCTCAATTTTATCCAGAGAAAAATGTACAAATAAGAGATACATGGATCGCATGTCATGTACACACAAAACAACAATAACAACAAGAGAGAAAGCAACATCCATTTTTAGCACTTTCTCCTTCCTATCTTCTCCTCCCCAGAAGAAAGAGAGTGAAAGCCTCCTCAAAATCCTACATAAGTGGGCACGTCTTCTGGGAGCAATTGCTCGAGGGAAAGATGAAAATAAAAATAAAGACAGAGAAAGTAAAAGAAAGATAAGGAGAAAGTACAAAAAAAAAGAAAAATAGATCGTTTGACTACTCCCTTTTTATGGATACACACATTAATAATAAATAAGAATGCATCTTGTATTGTTATGGATTGGAACATGAATACAACATGTTTTACACGCACACACACACAACTTTCTCTTTTATATTCTCTATGATTAGCGGATAAAGAAGGATGATGAAAACGAGGGTGCTTTCTCTTGTAAAACGTTTGAAGAGAAAGTTGGTGGGTCAGGACGATAATATAACCAATCAAAATATATAAAAATTGTGTGGCATGGCCGTTTGTTTGTTTGGTTCTGATACAGTTTATTTTTCTCTGGAGAAAGCAGAAAGAGAAAGCTTGTTGGAAAAGGAGAGGAATAACAGCTACTTTGGGAATACATGTCGTTTATCTTGTTGGCATGGGTATTGGTCAGAGGAAAAAAAGAGATAAAATTTATTGATCGTGAAGTATGGAACAATAGGGAAATGAGTCAATCGAAAAATTGAGATGGGAAAAATATGGGATGAAAGTAAACAGAAAAAAATTCCAAAAAAAGTAGAAGTTTCTCTTGGGGAATGTAGGGGCATTCTGAGAAAACCTTCTTTAAAGTAAAAGCAGTGTAAAATGTTTTTCTAAAAAAAGCTGTCAATAATTTGTAATTTACTTTCTTTCAAGATTTTTTACACAGGAGAAAGCTGGAGAAAGGAAACAAGATCATATGGCTGGTGAGCTCAGGAAACAGAGTGACAAACGCTTATGACAGCTGACTTATTGTCAGAACGTCTCAGTTAATGGAGCGGAAACGAGTCACGAAAAATGAACCAAGTCATCAGAGAGAAAGTGGAGAAAAAATTTCTTCAGACGAGCCAACAACATCATCATCAAACGTGATCACCAGGTCATTCGTTACACGTCTCTTTCACTGCAACGAAAATCCAACATTAAGATTACATCCTCAACATTTTCAAAGAAGAGAAAGTCACGATAAAAAAATAAATAAATGTTTTCCCTTGAAAGTGACACGTTTCTTCTTTCTCTTCCGTGAAGGATAACATGGATTGATGAATATGTGTCGTTTGTATGCGTGTCAATCACTGACACAATTTTTTTGGCAACCCAAAAAACAAGAAAGTTGACAAGAATTTTAAAAAAAATTCTTCCCGCTAGATGGCTGCTTTCTCAAACTTTCACTTATTTAAGCAATTTATCCCACTCATTTCCTTTCTCTGGTGGGTAATATCTCGCCATTGAGAATACCAAAAGGAGAAAATTATTGCAATATTTCATTTTCATATCCGCCGTTACATTAAAACGGGTAGAGGATGACCAAATCCATATATTTTATTACAAAGCCAAATGATTTGTCACCGGCGGGATAATAAAAACCGGAATTTCAACAGAGCGATTACTGCACAGCTTGTAATATTTTCTTCAAAGGGAAATGGATAAGCCATTGGAAGAAGGGGAAATGTAAAGAAAGCGAGAAAATTTTGGAGTCAATAGGAATAAAGAGAAGATCAATATTATGTATGGCTTGCTTTCTCACAATTCTAATGATATGAAATGATGAATCAACTTTTTTATTTTTTCATATTGATATCTTTCAGCTCTTCCAGCTGGCCAGCATCTCTTCCATTCTTGGCCGAAACCGGATAATGCGTCAAAAGAGAAGTGTGGTGTTCTGTTTGAGAGAAAGTGGTGAAAGTTGAAAGGGACTTTGGGTGTATCTCAAAGTGAAGCGGTATTCAAATGAAGAAAGTTCTCGTGGACATTTGAAAAGTTGGTTGGAATAATATTTCAAGTAATCTTTCATATCCGTCACATAAGATCATTTGTAGAGTTGAATTGACTTTCTCCGGCTTTCTCTTTGCCATTGATGGAATCTCAATTTAGCACGTAACTCGATACGATAAATATTCTAGAAAATTTGTCCACGGTTTGACTGGCACCATGAAACTCCGCATTATGCAGGATGAGGATTTACATGCCAGTTGTACTCCTCAAACTACTCAACATACTTTCATCGTGTCAGAATGCATGCATACATTATCGTGTCTCATATTCACAGCTTTTCTCCGAAAGAAAATACACAGGTGTTCAGGAAAAAAAGGGTTAAGGATAGCGGAAGGAACAAGTAGTCAGAAAAAAATTCTTTTTATTTATTCACTTCCTTTCAAAGCTTTACCCGAGAAAAGCCCCCGTTTCCTCCTTAAAAAGAGAAAGTCAGATCCGGTTTAAAAGAACTTTTTCCTTCACTCCTTTTCAGGAGAATCCGACCAAGCATGTCGAGTTCTTAAAGAGTTTATTTCACCTGAGTAGTTGAAATGATGAGAGTATTCATAACCTGGCAACTTTCTCCATGCAAAAATATAGGACATAAAAAATGTGTAAAATTTCTCAGCTTGACTCTCACTATAATAAGAGGCATGTCGTTTTTCATGATGGCATCACACTGGTCCTTCATCCACCACACCAAAGAAACTTTCTCCTTTTTTCTCTTTTGAGAAAGTGAAGCATCTGTTTATGCAAAAATATGTCCATGACACAAAACCACAGTGTCTTCTTCACAGTTTTCCTTGTCCCGAATAGAGAGAAAGTGTGGTGAAAGCTAAGAAAAAATATTCTGTGTTGTTGTAACAGCTGCAGGATAAAATGAACTGAGCCACACGCGCGTACACACAATTTTGTTCCAACCCATCTTTCAAATTCTCATCTGCATCTTTTTTTTTCGCCTATCATTCAAATTGAGCTAACTACATGTTTCAGATTAGAGCATACTTTCAGCAACCGGAAGGAAGAGAAAGCAGTATGTTTTTGGGAGATGTCGAGTGCTCCAGTCTGCTGATATTTCCCCAAATAAAATGACTAAGTAAACTGGTGAAGTAAATTTCACACCGCAGGACCGGTGAAATGCCAACGAAACCTGGGTACGGACAGCCGGACAACGTCCAGTTTTTTTCATTTCCTTTCTCCACATGTGGAGAAAGTGCTCATGTACGGCAGTATGTAGAGATGAGAGAGAAATAAGCAATTAGAAAGTTGTAGGGAGTCATCGAGTGTGTAAATTTCCTCTCTAAAAATGATGGTGATTACGATATGATGGTGATAGCTCTTGAAAGGGAACATAACTACGCTGTCTAGTTCTCTTGTTGGGTGAAAGCAGTCAAGAGGAAAATAATTGCAGTACTAAATAGTAATTTGGCAAGGGAAAATGAGAGAGAGAGAGAAAACGTTACAACCGCCTTTCCCCATGACTTTCTCCAAAATGACTTTTCACTCATTGACGCTCTCTCCCCATTAGTTTTTCTAGTGGAAACTCCCAATAATAATGAATGAATGGGGAAAAGAAAATACATTACTTTTCTCCCACTTTCTCCTCCTATTTAAAATGCACACAAAATTTCCATCCTGGTGGTTTAGGTTTCATTTGGTGAAACAACATCTGTGCTTGCTTTCTCTCTTGATTTTACATTTTTGGCAAGGAAGAGTGAAAGCAGTGAAATTGTACATGTGTGCTTTCTCCATAAAATCTAAAAAGAGAGATAAATGAGTTGTTATTCTTGTATCTGGCGACAGGGCAAACACACATGTGTGTACTCTCGAATTGTTTGATTTTATCTTGGAATGATGTAAATCCCTCTTTGAAAACTTTTCCTGATGACGACGCACTCATGGAAAACATGAACAGAGTTGGTGAACCGTATGCAAAAAGAAGTGGGGAAAGTACGCAACTTTTACTGCTCCCACTTTTTCCTCGAGTGTCTCTTCTCCAAAGCTTAACGATGCATCCAAAAGGCAAAATAATAAATCTGTTTATTTGCATGGAAGAATGCATGTTTTTGTTTTTATACCTTTCTTTTTGCTTTCTCTCCTTTGGAATGTGATTGCTTTGCAACTATTTTGTTTGGAAAATTGTTCCCGTAAAAAATAAACAGGCAATAAAACAATTGTAATAATAATATTTACAGGGATCATATCTCCAGTGGAGAAAGTAGAGTGAAAGTAAGTTGTGTTGATAATCAAAAAAGTTATCTTTTCGGTTGCTATTATGATTTGGATTATGTCTTATGAAATTGCTCAGCTTGGTTGTCTGTCTTTTAAAGCAGACTTAAACGGGG
Organism: Willowsia nigromaculata; assembly: GCA_034700605.1. Lineage (NCBI taxonomy): Eukaryota > Metazoa > Arthropoda > Collembola > Entomobryomorpha > Entomobryidae > Willowsia > Willowsia nigromaculata. The sequence continues at coordinate 4,696 of JAQIXX010004060.1, forward strand.
TAACTTAAATATGCTCACATGACGCATTTTGGCAGTGAAAGCATTTGCATATATTTTGTGTGGTCATAAAATGCGAGCTCAGAGATTTTATGTGGCGGGAGTACAGTGATTGAATTTTAAATCTATTAAATCTCAGCAAAAACAAAATAAATCTTGAATTTCCCGCGGGCTTGAGTCCCTTGTTTCAGCGATAAAATTATCTGGAGAGCATTTTGGCGGTGGTTTTGGGAAACACTGGTGACATATTTTATCCACGAATTCAAAATATAAATTAAGCTGTGGAGGATATCCTCTCTAAAATTTGCAACATTTTATGTCCACCATATACTATCCAGTACTGGTAAGCTGTGCTGAATTTTTTTTCTCAGAGAAAATGAAAGAAAGACAGTGTGGCTCACACAGCTCACCAGTTGATGTTCACTTTGGCTCCAAAAAATGCATAAAAAGTTTGTGTCAGCCGACCATAAAACCAGAACCAGAAGACTGTCTCCAATAAACCGTCTGTCATTCTCCGACATTTTAGTATCCCTTTCTCTACCTCGCAGTCTTCAGATGGAGACTTGCTCGTAAAATTTGATATAAGGACGGGAGCAATGAAGACGACAAAATGGGGAGGAAAATGGGACGAGGTTCAGATTTACGGAGGAGTAAAATGATAAAAGAATTTTGTGCGGATTTTTTTTTGCATAGAGTCATAATAACAATGACAATTGAGACAAGGGGAAAAGTATGCAAAAAATATAACTTATCCAAGCTTAATACCAGAACTGCGGTAGTAACTAACCTCATACTTTTCATTTTGGCAATTGGGGAGTTTGTATTTGTTTCATCTTCAATGCTTCAAATAATAAATTTTTAATTATAAGACGTCTGACTTCCAAACATTCAAAAAATCAAATTCATTGAATTGGACGAATTTGTAATTCGACACTTGAAATTGTGCTTTCACTACTTTCCCCAACTTTCACTTGACTGAGTACTGTGAATCCCTTTACATCAAAACCTTGACAATATGTGATGCATCAAAATTGGTTACATTTCACTGCATATATTTTCTTGTGTCTTGGTGCGATAGTGATTTTGAAACATGTGCGTAGAGATGTCTTGTTTTCTCTGCCAACTAGTTCGAAGAAGAGCTTGCACAGACTGTGGGAATTTCCATCCGTATTTGTAGGCAACATGCACAATCGTACTATTTCTTCTTCAAGGGAGGGATCATCTTTCAACTTAACTTTTTACATGGAAATTCCCACCACTTGTGTATCTATTTACCATATGCTTTCTCCTTCTTGAGAATAAAATAGTTCAAAAGCAAGAGTGTATTGAGTATGGTGAATATTCTTCTAGGGTGTCTTGAAGAAATTGAGTGAAAGTCAGAACAGATGATACATTATGCATAGCTGGTGAAAGCAATAGTCTGTGGAGACTTCTTGCTGAGAGTGCATGCTGATACTTTAGGGCTACTTAAAATATACCCTATGGAAAGAAACAGAGAAAGTAGCATCAAAAAAATAAATGAATCAAAAACTCTCGAGAGTTCAGATTTCAAAGGGTTGCCCAAAAAACACTTCATCTTCTTGGCACCGGAACAAAACTCGGAGAAGGAGAGACAACGGGGAGTTGACGGAAGAGAAAGTTGGAAAAAGTTAAGATGTTATATCAATATTATGTAAATAAAGTGACCATCGACTGGTACACAATATTACGTCGCAATAAACAGGTGACATATGACAAAATATGATAAAATCTCACGATTTAATAAATCGGGACAGGTGACAATCCCAAAAAAGAAATGATGGCCAGTGGTGAAAGGAGAAAGTATTTTATGCTCAGATGATGATCACGATGAAAATTAATAAAGAAAAGGTTTGACACTTACATTCGTCCTTGTCTTTCGCCGTCACCGTCAAAACTGTGTGCTGGATGTCTTCGTTCTCATCCACTTCAGCTTCATACAATGCCTTGTCAAAGTAGGGCTACACGTCATAAAAAACACATAAGATAAAAATTAATAAAAAATTTGACACTCCATTCTTTTCTCCAGGAACGAACAAAAGAGAAAGCAGAAGAGATAAAAAAGGAGCAAGCAGTAAAACGTTTAATTAACTTACCGGATTGTCATTCTTATCGGAAATCCCAATTCTGATAAACTTTGTCACTGTAAGGGTAAAAAAATATATTATTAATTAAGGCTTGCTTTTACTTAGAAAGTGTATTAAGTGAAAGCTACTCTTTAAGCCTTCACTTTCTCCAGAGACTTAAGTAAGCTAGACACGAAAACTAATTAAAAGCAAACCAGAATGTGCCGTTTTTACCCTTTGAAACATTCTATCACCGCGGCTTCGACAAACTTTTTAAAGTTGGGTGACAGGAGAAAGCAAGAAGATTATGTGATGGGCATCCATGCTTAAAACCAAATTGGGAAAAGTCGTATCTTAACTGATTGCTATCTCGATTTTGAACTTATAACTTATGCACAAAATTTTTACTCCATGTTGCTTAGAAAATTTTATCAGAGATAGGTGAAAATAAAACAAAAAAGAAAACAACTTTCTCCCATTTTCTCTAGACTTTCCCTTATTTTTCATTGCCTATTAACCCTCTTAAATTAATACTCAAAGTAAAGTTGTGAAAGCCGACTGCTCTCTAAATCTGTTCCGCTCTCTCTTTCCCAATCAATTTTCTTGCTTACACCAAAGTGGAGACATATGAACGCATATAAGGCTTTTAACTAAATTAAATTCATTGCAAAATCCGCTTGATCATTGTCCGTTGGAACATACCATCACCGCTTATTTTCTCCATTTAATGAACTACCCAACAAATTCACAGGTCGTTGCTCACACCGAAAGAGAAAGCAAGAGAAAGTAGAAAGGAATTAAGGCCATAGAAAATTTTCTCTTTGACAAAGATCTTCCCAAAGGGAAATACTTTATAGTCTGTGTGCATCCAATCTTATTAGCATGTAGTTATCCAATCCATACATATGAATCACCTATTCACTACTGCTTTCTCCGCTTTCTCCTTTACTCCTGACATAATAATTATTCTATTAGCGTTTCTCCGACATCCTCTCTGGTTTTCGTGGTTTGCTTTTTTCGACCAGTTCGATGACCTATTCAACGAATAAATTTTTTAACTTGAAAATTGCGTAATCGTAAACTAATAAAGTGAAAGTGTGTATATTAGCCGGAGTGAGCCAGGATTTACAATCTATAAATCTCCTCGTTTTAATAGCAAAATACTTTCACTTTATAAGCCAATAATAAATTCCTAAACTATATTGCACTATAATAAAAGCTGTTTTCAGTTTTCAAGGAGAAAGCAGCCTTAAAACTTTCACTTGGGTTGTATGACCCAAATAAATCACATTTCATTGTGAGACCCCCACACAGACACATGAGATGGTTTATTATGTGTAGCATAAATATATTTTACTTTCTCCATTTTACTTTCTCCTGAGAAGTATCTCTGTAAACAGAGGAGCAGTTTATAAAATTACCCGCAAAAAAAAGAAGGAGAGACATTAGAGCTTGATGATTTGCTACTTGAAATGAGAAAGTGAAAGTAAATTATAGTCTCTTGCTTTCACTCCCTATTTATTATAAAGACTTTTTTACAACCGTGCCATCAGTTTACTTTATTTACTTTTTTTAGAAAGGGAATAAACCACAGAGTAAATGACAGCCGGGATAAAAATGCGCCGGAAAATGAGATAAAAAATACGAGAGACATTTCTTTTTTATTTACCGCCGCTGGTGAAAGTACCCCATGGAAAGCTATACAAGTTTATTTACTTAATGTCCTTTCCAATTTCCAGAGAGTAATTTCAGTAGCCGTTTGCGAATTGAAAATGAAAAAAATGCGTGGGTGGTAATGATGAGCAGTGGAAAAGAGAAAGTAAAAATTCTGCCTTCTCCAACTCATCCGAATATTTTATGGATTGTGTCTCTGTCAAAAGCTATTAACACAGTAGCCATCATTCTTCCAGTTTTAAAAGCTACTAAACTGAGAGGAGACCCTGAGGATAGATTTGTCTGAGGTTAGAAAAATTCAGACAACGGACGAAGTGAAAGTTGCACTGATTACTTTCTCTTGACGAGGCCATAAAAGTGTGACAATTACTATAAAGCAAAGCTACCAGAGGCTATTACGCAAGATAGCAATTAGGTCTCAGCTTAATTATCAGAGTGATAAATCTTCCTCACCGATTTTCCCATTTTCGATAATGATCCATTACATTTGTATTCGGGAGTAGTGCGGATGATTTGCAATTGTTTGGGATGTTCTGCTGGTGAAAGCTAAGTTTACACTTTTTATTGACGCACACAACACACAATAGAAACTGCAATGCCTAATGAACTTCCTTTGTTCTACTTTTTACCACATCTTCACTTTCACTGGAGAAAGTAGAAAATCAAAGAGAGAAAATGTATGACCTCGTAACTTACAAAATTATTCTAAACCACCGGAAGCCTTTCTAATGGTTATATAAATTATTTCTTTGTTTTCCCCTTTCGGGAGAAAGTATCTAAAAATTCTTCCAACTTTCGCCAACTAAACTCAACTACTGATATATCGATTCCAGACACCACGTAAAAAATTGTCTTCCCTTCTGTTACCTTTTCGATGCTATAAAAACTTTAAATTTTTGTGAGTGTCCTCAATAAAAATGTGTCACTTTCTCCGGAGAAAGCTAGAAAAAATTCTGACATTTCCAGTTTGGAGACGGAGAGTTAAAAATAAATTATCTGTGACAGATTGACGATTACATCCTTTTTGGGACGAAAACTAGAACTGACCATAACTCTCTCTAAACTTTTTTGAGTCTACAAAGACAAGAGAAAGTAGGAACATTTCTCCACTTACACAAACAAGGTAAATACTTAACAGAAGCAGTCCAGAGCTAATAACAAATTAAAGCTTCGCATAAGTACCAATATGGACAGAAAAGGAAAATTTTCAATACTGTGCCTTTCTCCAACTTTCGCTGTTTGAAATACACGCAATATTGCTAACAACCTTCATATGAAATGGATTGAATTCCAGTATAGAAACAACTGTGCAAAAAATTTCTCCAATACTGATTGAAGGAGAGGAGGGGAAGTATGGAAAAGTTGAAGAGAGATTGAGACAGTCTCACTTTCACTTGCTTTCTCCAACTCTTCTGTTTCTATCACTTTTGAAGGGTTTCCTTCGAGAGCACACGATAGAAGAAAAGTGACGGCTCTCTAGCTTGCTTGCTTTCACTCACTCGAAAACCCGCTTTCTCTTTTCTAGTGCAGCGAGTGAAAATCGGTTGTTGAGTTGCAAGAGACTACTCGAGACTGGAGAGGAGAGAGGAGAAAGCTTGGCAAGAAAAAGGAAACAGGGGAACTTGACTCATTTTTACTCTCGCTTAATAAGTCGGTGTAGTGAAAAGGATGAAAAGAGGAAGAGAAAGTGCAAGCCAAAAGTAAAACCACCCTCTTTCTCTGTCGCTTTTACTCTGCACACAAGTGTATGCACCGATTTTATTGGAATGCCGAATTGTAAAGATAGAGAGGGAAAGCGCCAGCAGAGTGAAAGCCAAAAACACCACAGGATGTTCTATATATGCGCTCCAGATATATAATTTGTGCCCATCACCAGACCATCATCACACTAAAAACTTATGCATCACATAAGCATTTCCATCCGCCTTCTAGCTCATTCCCTCCCGTTTCAAAGTGAAAGCTGGAGAGAAAGCACTGTAGTAGTGGTGAGATTGTATGGCAATAGTGGTTTCGTTTGGTTTCTCTATACTGTGCATAATATGCAGCTCTGAGAGAATAAAACAAGCCAAATGAGAAAACCAGCCAAAAATACGTAAAATGAAGATATCAGGGTTGCACAAACTGTCAAATTCATAATAAACTTTACCACTAGGGCTGCTCAACCCACTCAAATTTTCAAAATCCCATCAACTTAATAAATTATTCCTAACTCCAGAGTATATTGGGGTATTGCGAGATCTTGTAATGAATGAGTACGCAACCCTGATTTGAGCTTTCTCCTTCAGATTTTCTTTTTTCAATCTGTATATCCACCAGTTATGCTGAATACGTAGAGAAAAAATCCTCCTTACATTCATTTGCTCACTCAACCAGAAACCAAAAAACCAGGCAAGCCAGCGAAGCAAATCCATGCAAAAAAGGGAATGAGAAGATGAGCGCGAAGAAAGAAAAATATCAAAGAGAAAATAAAAGAAAGCAATATAAAGCATCTAACTATCAATGCAAGTGGGATATCCCCAGACAAATTTCTTGGAGGGATGATGATATCATCATTTTAATACTTTTTTGGGGGACATGAATTTATATTTTAATACTATAGAGAAAAAATATTGACTTAGGGAAAGCCAAGCTAAGACTTTCACTTTGACGGAAATAAGAATTTAAGAGAAAGGCTGGCTATCAGATAACAAGTGAATGCGGTTACGGTTTTTTTTTTCGTTGGCTCCAATAAAAGCGGTAAAAAGATGATGAGGATTTTTTTGAATGGGGAAAGCGGTGGTGAAAGTATGAATAGTGGATGGATGCCAGATTATTGTTATTTTATATTTTTATTAGAAAGATGAGCAATGATTCATCAACATTTTTTCCCCAAGATTATAAAAATATCTTCACAGAAGCATAAAAATAATCGTGGAGGAGCTTTCCCCCTGAATTTTTAGAGACTCACTTTCTCCGCGTTATTTTTATTTGCATTGTTCAATCAAAACTTGCCATGAAAATCAATCGCTTTCTCGAGAGAAAAAAAGCTTTACACTCTTCGCTTTCACTTCAATGCTTTCTCCAAACAAAGCAATTGGAAACGGTCATAAAACTAAATACGTCGTACAAGCATACTTTCACTTTGTAATTTTGAGAGAAAGCAAGGCTTTCCCTTTCGATAAGAAAAACACATTACAATGCAGTTTGCCGTCATCTACCTAAAAGGAGCAAGGAAATGCGCTTTCTCCGAGCGTATCTTTAGAAACCGAAAAAATATAAGCTGCAGAACAAAATGATTGGAAGGAACAAAGAAAGTTCTTGTTTGGATCATGCTCCTCGTCGTGATCATCATGATGACTGCTAAGACGGCTATTGTGGCACGGCCGTATGGAAAGTGAAAGTAGAAGAAAGACTTTCTCCCAAAAGAAAAACAAGGAGGGATAAGGATATGTGTTTTTAAGAAAAACATGGTGAAAGTAAAAACTCAATAAGATGCTGCAGAAAATCAGCTTTCACTCAAACCTTCCAAAAAAGGAGAAAGCAATGAAATTCGCATATCACTTAGATTACAAGAGGGAAAAAACAAGGAGAAAGGAGTGAGTAAAAAGCTTACTTTCACTTGTTTCTCCCATTTCCTCTTGAATACCCATATGAAATCTTTCCGGTCACTTTCTCCTTTCTAAAATAGTACAACAAGCTGGGGATCTACTTTCTCCATAAAAAGTGAAAGTGCAGTAGGGAGGCAGCAAGAAGAGTGAAATTACCATTTTTGTTGCCGTTTTGAGTGAAGTACTTTTATTTTTTGTTGGAGAGATTCCGGAAGGAACAATATTGTTTTGAGTATTATTTTTGACTAGCGTTTAGAAAAACATGTGAGCACACACACACAGTCTTTTAGAGAAGAGGAAATCTTCATTTCATTATTATTGCAGAGAAAATAATATTTTTCGAGTGTCTGTATAGATACATCCGTGCATAAATTTTTCCGGAGAAAGTTGGAGAAAGTTTTTGCAACAAAATGGATGAACGAATGGTATCTAAACTAAACAATAATATTGGATACAATTACATACCATCAGCATTTACAATCAAATGCCTCTCAGCAGCTTGAACTCAGACAAGCAAAAAGAAAATCAGAATGAAATGTTTGAATCATAAATATTTTTCTTTTTTCTAAAGTACCTCCACCTTTGACGAAACTTTTTTCTTTAATGTTTTATTCGAGAAATTTTCAAGTTTCTTTTTTGACCTTTTATTCTTTAATTTTGAACCTCCCACCATCAAACTTTCTCGTCAGGTTTGTAAAGATGAGTGATGAGGGAGAAAGTGGATGAATGAATGGTTAACGATCATTTTTTATGGAAAACTTAGATTGTCTGATGATGCGTACCATTTAAAACTCCTACAACCATTACGACTAATCCAAAAACTTTCTCTTTTTGACAATCTCTCTGAGATACAAGTACACACAAGAGTAATAGCTCTTGGAAGAAAAATTATTCCTGAGAAGTTCCCTCGTCAATTTTACGCAGTTTAGGTTTCCAACCAATTTTATCAAATTTTCCTCCCCGAAAAAAATATACAACTGATGGTTCCACTGCAAGAACATGTAGCTAGTGAAACCAGTTTTGTCCTGGTGAAAGCAGCTAGTAGCTGCTTTCTCCAACAATAAACCGATGATATGCTCTCGTATCTCTTATGTGTCATACATAATTTATGTCTGCAGTTGACTCGGTGCGTATTATTTGTAGAAGATTTTCAATGGATTGTGTTGGCTTGTTAGTAGAACTTGGAGTAACAGAAGAGTGAGCACAGAAGAAGGAGAAGAGTGCTGAGCTCATATTTTTCTCTCCAATCCCAAATTGTGTGGCAATAACAAGCTATAGTAAATAAAAACTGGATTTTACAATTTGCTCAGAAGGATATCACCACAGAGGACACTACAGAGAGTACACTCGTCTTTCAAGAGTTGATTAAACACACGCTACCAAATAATAATACACCATAATGTAAAAACACCAGGGTTGCATAAAACGTTAAAAAATGAGGGTTGCCCAATTCTTCAGTTTGTAAAATTTGGGGGATTTTTCGCAACTCTGGTTTCCCCGAGTGTGTTGCTTTACAACCCGGAATTATGTCCATTCTATATCCTTGTTTAACTTTATCTAATTATAATTATCTCTGCGACGTGATCTCAAATCCGGGGAATATCATCTTCGTTCCAGAGAATCAAGACAGCTCAGCTGAAAATGTATTTTGGATGCGTTCTCAACTCAAAAAAATGTTGTGTACGAAATAGCCTATGATTTGAAATGTGTTTATAGCGTGTAAACATGTTTGTGTTCATATTTATTTATTTGCTTGGAGAAAAGAAGCTTTCTCAACTTTCTCTCCGGAGTTTGGGTATAGATAATCAGGCTTGCATTTTGTAAGCGCGTGTGCATGTCTTTCTTCCTTTGAGAGAGTGCCGAATAAGTGTTTGTTTCGTGGACGTCAGTTCTCCAAACTGAGCGGGGAAGATAGAGTCAAACAAGTGAAATTTATAGACTTTCTCTACTTTCTCTCCTTTGAATAAATTTTCATTATGGGGTGGTAGTGTAAGTGGTGGGAATACATAAATCCTTCGTCATCATCTCATTAGAAAAATTAAATAAACCGATTTATACAGATGCTACAGTATGTACATGTATTTTTGGCGAAAAGCTGGTGAAAGCATGAGAGAGAGAGAGAAAGTTGGAGAAATTTGATCATTCTGCAATTTTCTTCTAAGCTTTCACTATAATACTTGCATATGCATGGCCACTTAATAAAACAGCCCATGCAACTTTCTCTTCTTCTGAATTTTCTCAGTCATTCATTAATTCAGTCGATTAAACTTAATGACTTTCACCACTCACCTTTCTCCGTGAGCACGCCTTATCATTAGCACATCATCAAGAGGGACGCTTATCATTATCAACTCATGTTTAAACCTGTGTTTATCTAAAAAACTTGGGAGAAAGTTGGAATTGAACTTGATGCTCTTCTTTGTGCACCATCATCATCATTCCTCATTTTAAGTGACACTGATGACAGCTTTCTCCCCTCTCAACTTTCACTCCTTACGCACACCAAAACTTGTACAGTAATAACTTATAATTTTCAGTTTTCTTCACAAACTACGCAACTTTCTCCATTTACCAGGTCATTAGAAAAAGGAGGTTGGAACTTGAGAGAAAGTAGGAGAAAAGAGAGAAACATACAGTTACTCTTTGCTAGTGAATCATCTTTTCTCTTTTGACATTTTACACTCATCCTAAATTACAATCCGACCTTTTCTGCTTTACACGTGAGTAAGTAGGTGATGGGCTCCAAGAATGTGTTTGATGGTCTTCTTTACATCTTCAATTACGTCAAATTTACCACCCACTCATCACACCGATCAAACACAGTGTCTTATGAATTTTCTCAAAGGAGCAGAAATTGGAGATCTAAGATCCTGTAACGATTCGCATTTCATTATCAACAGGGTTTCAGAAATCATTGAGTAGAAGGATCTCTCAATGCCCTACCGCCTTCAAGTTTTCAATTGCTGCATGAATGGAGAAAGCAGTTCTTTTCAGAAATAATTCAATAAGATGAATACACTAAAATCTCCTTTCTACTAAATAATAAGCTTAAATACAATACACGCAATAACTCTCCGAAAAACCATAAAATGTGCATAGAAGAGGAATGGCTTTAAAATAAACTGGCACTTTCCCAACTATTTTATTATCCTCTCCGAAATAAATTCAATGAATTTATATAATCCCTTTTCCAAATACTAGCTGCAATTGAGCAATAATGCAAAGAATTCTGAGAAGCCTGGGCAAGGAGTAAGATCCAGTTACAGATGCACACTAAAATTTCTCTGAATTCAACCGCAATCATACCACCTTTCACAAAACACTACATTATTTCCAGTTATTGGCTAACTAAAATATTAAAAGGCAATAACTTCCACACAAATATATAAATTTTTCGGTGTACTTACTGCTAAAATTATTGGCTTAGTAATGAATTATTTTAGATTGCGGTTTTTGATTAGCTGGGCACTGTTTATTATTTTCCTTACCAAATGGAGGTTTTCAGACTAATAGATGATGCATTCTGGGCATTGATGTTTGAATTAGAATGATGGTAATGGCAGAGGTATCAAATTAAGGAAACCTATATCAAATTTTTCATAATGAAATGAGCCTTGAACCGCATTTCACCCCAATTTTCTTCCAGCTTATATAGAAATGAACAGCGAATGTTTTAAGCTATTTTACGAATATTTGGTTGTTTTTTATAAAGTTTTAAAACGACACATCTGGTTTCCCAAGATAAGAAGGGAATCTACACAAAACATTTGCATAAACTCCATTTCAACCATAAAAAATGTAGATTTGTAGGGAAGTAAAGTGGAGTACCTGTGTTAGGCTGTCCATTACTGTTTGGTCTCGCTGAAGGAGCACTATCTCTAGCTTCAATGGCGAGCGCATAAGCAGCCTGCTTTTCTCTGTCAAAGACAACCTTTGTGAAAATCTCTCCAGTGAACTCATTTATTTCAAAGTAGTCCTTTCCCTCAGAGTTGACCACGTAATATTTGACCTGTGAAGTGGAGATAAAAGCGTAAAATATTAAAAAGGAGTTTTTTATAGGATAAAAATATGCATAATATTTCATATTATTTTTGTATATACCAAGTTGTTAGGCGCAGTTCCATCCTTGTCGATAGCGTTAACCTGGGTGACCCTCGTGCCAACAGGTTCCCCTTCAGCAACCATCTCTTGTTCGCGCTCAGTAAACAGTGGAATTTCATCATTCACGTCCTCCAGGATAATGTAGATTGTGGCTTCGGAAGCGAGTTGTTGGGCTCCATTGTTCTGTATTGACAGGATGGAATTTCAATTATCCTTATTATATCATCAGAGATCAGTGGAATAAAAAAGCCTGTATATATTCATACTACAAGAAGAGATCACTCTATTTTTTACACAAGGACGATGATGATACTATTGTAATCGTAGAGCATTCAAAATTGGATAATACTGTGGAGAAAGTGGAGAGGGAGAAAGCAGTACAAAGAGAAAATAACGATGCATGAATAATATCCTCCACTCTTCTGGTAAAAGCTCAACTTGTCGTTTGTCACTGATGATGAGGATCAGAGAGCCGAGAGGGAGGAAAAGAGACAAGAGGAATGGGATGATTATATTAAACAGGAGGATAAAAATGATATCAAATTCATGATGAGAATTGAAGAGAAAGTGGTGAAAGTTGGATGATTCTGGATGTAAAGTAAAAGTATTATGGGAGATTAAACAGATAGTTTTTTGTAAAGATGATAGCATTTGAGTTGAATGAGTTGGTATTGATGTTGGGAATTAGGGCCACCTGGTGGTAGAATTTTGAATCAGTGGTTTTTATAATTTTGAGAACAAACGCGTTTATTTAGTGGTTCGTTATGAAGATGATCATCTCATCATTTGAGGATGCATGCATGACAGGAAAATGATAAAGGGTTGGTGGGCATGAGAGAGAATTTATAGGTTTTGTGGTTGGTATACAGGTGAAAGTGGAGAAAGTTGGGATAGCGAATGCATAATATCTCATCCTTTTTTGGGGAACATAATATCTCGTATTTCATATCTCTCTCTGTCTCTGTGTGTTCGTGTTGCTTTTGAAGAGAAAGCGGATTCTGTCAACTTGTTTGCTAGATAAATTATTATGTTTTTAGCGCTTACCTCAACTCGTATAGTGAGATTATACTCCTTGTTTGTCTCGTAGTCAAGCGGATGATTTACTTTTATGTCTGCCCAAGTGAACCCATTATCTTGCCGTTGTTGGAGGTAGAACGTGTCGTATTTATTTGTCTGCGCGGTGGAACCTCGTATCAGTCTATAGAACACGGTCGGATTCCCATCTATGCCAGAGCTGTTCAGTAGATAGTTGAGTAGAGATACACATCATTATACAATTTTCAATGCACACACATATTCTT
>JAQIXX010004061.1:0-17439 GCA_034700605.1 Willowsia nigromaculata
GTCCTACCGCCAATAGGTCCTGGGTAAACTTGGTCGTTACCTTTAGCGTCACCGGCGAACAGTCCGGATCCCGTTTATTAAATTGAGGCGCGTAATTGAGAGAGCGTCTTTTCGTTTGAAAATTTTTCTAAAATTTATTCTTCGAGATGCACGAATATTAGTTAAAAACTAAGATTTCCATGTTGTATTGTATGCTCTGTGTGTTGAAAATACGTATGTAAGGCAAAAGAGATCAAACACTGTGTTTTTGTTAACTTAAATGCATACATATATATAAATGTGCATGTGAAATTTCTCAGTAATATCATTGAGGGGGCGTCTATTAGGATGGGAGGCGCGTAATAAAGGGGGCGTCTAGTTACTCCGTCAACTTTATAGTCCGTAGACGCCGGGGCGTCTATTAAAGGGAGGTGCGTAATTCCGAAGAGGCGTTTATTTCAGATTTTACGGTAAGCATGGAAATATCCATTTTTTCCCTTATGCATTAAAGAATTTTTTTTCTATAAAAACATAATTTGTGTAAAACTTTAGGAAGAAAGTGGAAGCTACTCTAAGTTGCTTGAATTAACTTTAGACCACAAGGACTTTTAGACGAGTTTATTTATTTTTTAAAATCATATCACAACTTTACTTATAAAGGTCAAAATATATCAGGAAAAAAGAATTTACTGATTTAAACTAGTATGTTCAAAGCATCAAAGTGAGAAATCGTTAGTTGTATTTTCTTTTAAGTATATAAATCGGATATATGTATATACTTGTAGATGTAAGTCAAACCCTGAGCTTAACTCTGTAATCAATAGAAAATTATTGAAGCAACGGTAATATCACTACAATTTACAAATTATCAAAAAAATATTTAATGCAAATGTCTTCTTGTTCCTAATCAATGATTATTTAATAGCATATTTTTATATGATATATGTTACAATGAAGATAAAATTGATTTATAATAAAAATATTCTTGCGGCCAGTTTGGCCATTTAAGCTATACAAACAATAGTTCTGATCAATTATGTAACCCACGAGCTTACTAACTACAAAATAGGTGATATGATTATAAAATTATAATAAAAAAAATTTCACGTCTAGTTGTGAAAGGAAATTAAATATTAATCAATCTCCACCCTACTGTTAATGGTAGTATCGCTACTTTTTACGCCTAATGACTGAAACAATTTAATTGCTTCTTCTTTTCTTAGTCTCATTGCTAAATCTAGCACATTATCACCATCTTTGGTTTTTAGTTTGTAGTCAACTCCGCGTTTTATTAATTCTTCTAGAATTGCAATGCGATTCGCACCCTCAACTGCAGCGTGTAGAAAGTTATAGCCGTAGTCATTTACTGTATTTATATCTAGCAAAGGTATTCGTTCCAGCATATAGACTAATGTTTTCATGTGAATTTGACGCCAAAACAGCCTTATGTGAAGTGGGGTTCCGGTTATGTGGAAGCGGGTTCCATTTGAAAGTTTTGTAAGAATCTCCGAGGCATTCCATTTTTCACACAGTAAAACAACCAATTCATGAAATTCATCTGCTGATTCAATGGATTTTGCAGCTTTGTGAGCAATTGTTTCACCATACATATTTTTATCACACGGGTATGCTCCATTTTCAACTAAATATTTAATCATACTCAATTGTCCTAAACTTGACAATATTGGTGTATATCCATTTACATCTCTGTCGTGAAGTGAGAGTCCAAGGCCCAGAAAATATTCCAACATTTCCTTGTTTCCGTTTCTAGCTGCAATGTGAAATACACTTTCACCTGAATAGTTCTTAAGTCTAAAGTTTGCTTTATATTTGACAAGTTCTTGTAATATGGACAATGAAAGGTTGTATTTAACTACATATAATAATACATTGTGTCCGTTTATATCTGTTAAATTCATTATTGCATCAATATTGTATTCGGAATTATATTCACTTGGGGATTTTTCAAATTCGTGTAGAAACCTAATAAGCTGAACAAAATCTTTCGGTGGTAAGCGTCGTGATACATTTTTAACAACTTCGCTTACCCACTCTATCCAGCGTTCATTTTCCAAAATAATCATTTTACCTTCATTAACTAAACATTTTATTAATTCCAGATGAACTAGAGTTTGAAATTTGGGATTAACTTGAAATTTCGTAATGCTTACTTCATGAATAAGTTTGCTGTTTTTTCTTAAAAGATGTTTTAAAATTCGAATCCTAGTTGCCGTCATAGTTTCAGTTTCTTGGTTGCTGGATTCCATACAGTGATGAAGAAGATTGCGCCCTTCAAATGAAAACCTATCAGTCAGATAAACGATTACTTCGTAGTTTCCCAGCCTTGCTGCTCTGTCAAATGGAAGGTGTGCATTAGGATGAGTGTCAAGGGCAACTGCCAATTCAGAATTATAACCGAAACAGTTTTGAAGAAGCTGAAAGAATTCGTCCATCAACTCAACAGGATGCTCCGCAGATAACCGTAGTAATTGAGATGACGGTTCATCTTCCCCCGGAGATACACGCTCTATACACTCAAAATATTTATCTCTACAGAGGACAAGTGGTCTATATTTTTTTAATGTTTCAACAGGAACTAAAATAAGTGTGTTTTTAAGAAATCTAAGTATATTTAAGTAACCTAAATTTAAACAGCTCCACAATATACACTTAAGACGATAAGGATCGATAAATTCTTGGAATGCGTTTACAACGAGATAATGCACGGTAGTATAGGTTGATATAAGGTGCATATTTATCAATGATACCACCACTTCAGCTTTAAAATTGTTCTTGTACATTTGAAAACCATATGCTTGTATTGCTAGTACACATTGGAAGACAAATTTTAACATCTGCTTAAACTTTGTGTGGGATGAGTGTTTTCCAGTCAATATATCACCAACAAACTCAGCCACCAGAAATTCTGCAAATGTTCGATGCACAAACCTGAACGTTTTACCTTCCTTATTTGTCTGTTCTATTATTCCAAATGAAAAGTGAACCGATGTAGGTGTTTCATCATTTTCTTCGAGGAGAAAACAAATTTCCTTAGACTCTTCCGGAAATAAAAGAGTAAGGGCCTGCCGCAAGTGATATCTTTTCATTTTATTAGTGCTCAGTAAATCTGAGGGGCTACTTTCATTTGGTTCCATGGAAACACCAGGGGGTAAATGTTCTGCAGAATTAAACTTTCCATCCATAAATCTCTTGTACATGTCATATATTGAAGTAGATTTGATTAGTGGAGCTTCTAAACTGTATTTGGGGTCGCAATAAATACGTGCCTCGTTGGAATGAACTTCTGCGAGAAGGAAGCACTGAAGGGGAATTCCCATTATGTCTTTGTTGCTCTTGCGGAACGCATTTTGCAGGCTTTGGAGGCAAACTTTGGCAAAATTCTTTAGCTTTGATTCATCGAAATTGAATAGTTTTTGTTTCCAGGACTCCATCAGAAAGTCGGTTTGGTTTTTTTCTGTGAATGGAAGTAGGTTATAGGCTATCACTCCCAAGCCGGTTTCTAACTCTCGGCGCACATGGGGTCTAGAGGCGACGTAAATTTTTACACGGGATTCTTTGGAGACGAGAGCTTTTAAAAAATCCGTGATTATACGAAGATAGTCGGAGGGAACTTCATCAAGCCCATCAAAGAATAGTTGCATGGAAAAACACTGCATTTCAAATGCTCTACCTAAAACAGTTTTTGAGAGTTCAGAGGTTGCCAATATATCTAGTATAAGGTTTGTAGCAGATAAGGGTGTGGGTTTAGTGTCCTTCGGTTTTAAGTATTTGGAAAGTTCCGAAAGGGTAATGAACCCTACTAGGCACGACGGATTTCTTTCCAGAACTTTTCGGGCGAGACTGGCAAGAAACCACGACTTTCCCATACCTGGCGTATCACAAATGCAGATTCCATTTATATCTGTTTCTGTTTGTACGAGAAGTTCATCTTCTGATATGTAAGCTTTCTTGTCTGGACACTTTACAAATTTAATCAGAATTCCAGAGTTCCCAATTGTTTCCTCCAAAATGAATCTCTCCATATTCTGCTCTTCTGAAGAACTATTAGATTCACATTGAATGAGATGTATGGGGCGTCCAGAAATTTTTCTAATTTCCAACCAGTGATTTTGATCCTCCAAAATTATAAATCTGGACCTGAATTCTACGAGCTGTCGGTCAGAAGGTAAAACTAATTCAGGCCATACCAATTTCGAAAACTTTTCTTGGTCAGTTCCCATTAGCACAAGCACATCGTTGCATTTTTCTTTGAATATATCTGGATTAAGTTGCAGTCGGTTTGAAATTGATCTCGGGATATAAAAACTTGGAGAAAGCGGAATGGTTTCATGACACAATTTTAAGATTTTAGAATTGTCTAGCACTGCATCCAAACACTCTTCGTTCAAAGGTGCATTGTTTATTAGGTCAGATATATCTTCGTGTCTTAGCTTAGAAAATATTTCACTCAATTTGCCGACTTTTCCTTGAAAGTTTACAGGTAAGTGAACAAGAGCGTTTCCAAGGTGTCCTTCAAAAAGCAGCTTTGCTGCTGCAGTTTGTTTGCGTTGGTAAAGCGTTCTAATGAGAACAGGGTAGCCGGTAGTTCTTGTGACAACAAACTCGTACAATTTTCTTGACTTCTCGAACCTATTAGTAGTTGCGTTCTGAAATAAGTAATATTATCCTAGTTAGTTCTTTTGATGGAACATAGCAAGCAACTTGCTTGCATTTTTACAGTTTCCTTGGTAAAAATCCTAACCTGTCACCTTATTTTTTCTCTGTCGGCTAAGGCGTACCTAAATTCATACTAATTTCTAAAAGTATTTTTAATGGGAAAGTAAACATTTTCCCCACAAATTCAAAATCATTGGGATAACTTTAAGTCTAAAACTTTGTATAGTATTAACATCATACATATTACATGAAAGTAAGGTAGCAGAGCAGCAATCCCCTTGCAAACATTTTTATAGATCATACCCGACTGGGAAAATACAAAGTGAAGAGCGAGGGGTTTTACCAAGGTCATTAAAATTATCTGTAATATAGGTAATAATCAATTCAACCTCAAATGTGAAGAGTTCCACGTGTGCAGCCTCTAAATTTGATTCGGCATACGATAACATCATTAATTACGTAATTTCACTTGATGTGAAACTTTGATTTTTAGGAGATAATTATTCGTAATTTGCCTGGCATTGCCTATAGCATGATAAATATATGAAAGTACTGTACCGACGTGGCTTTGAGCCGGCATAATTCCATGCTTGAGTTTGCAAGATAAGCCATGTAGATATTTAAATTTGCTGATTGCTCAGCTTTTTATGCTGATTCTGCTGCTATGTGCATTTTTGAGTTCACCAATCCCGTATGAATCCCCATGAAAAGTTTAAAATTCAAAGCTTTCAATCCTTACAGATACGATGATATGTATTTATTTGTTCCTCAAACCCTGTATAATATCATGAATCAGCAATCTACAACTTTAACGAGCTCATTTTATATAGAAGAGTATTAGGAAGAAGGATACATTTCAAATTTTTGAATGTTTTACAGTACAGCGGTTTCATAATTGATGTTCAAAATTTCACAAATATGATACGGTTTAAAGGAGATTGCGGCTTTTAAGAACTTAAGAATTTACACCTAAATATTCAATGGAAGTTAAATAAATGCTTACAATTTCTTCCACTTCAACGTTGCTTAGAATCCCACTAGACTTTAATGCGGCAAGCAGCAGAACGTCACAAAATGTGTTTTCTAAGAGCTCCACCAGATTTTCATTAATAAACTTCTTCTGCCACTCTTCCATTTTGAGATTCTATACCAGCAATTTCCAAAATTTTGCAAGTTTAGCGGTGAGTCACGCAGATTGTAAAAAATTCAGACACCACTTGTATTAATTGTATTAATTTTAAACCTTTATTTTACTAAGGTTGACTTACAACTCACTAAAAAATTGACTAGTTACTGTTTGGAAATGTTTCAACACTGTTTACTCTGAAGAAACTTATACTAGTTTTAATTACTCTGAAGATTTACATTAGTTTTAATCAAACCAAACGTTAATTCACTAAAACGCAGATTACAATCTTTTACAAACGAGCATTGAAAAACTATGATTGTTTTACACCAAAATAAACCAAAGTTAGGAAGTAACCGATGTAAATGAACCAACATTTGGTGACTGACTAAGTCCATTCGATTGCAGAACAGGACAGAAATGCATACATTTTTGATACAAAGAATGAGGTCATGCTCTGTGAAATAATCAGTATTCCTTTACGTATCAGCAAGCTTATTGCATTGTGTTTAGCAACCATTCTTTAAAAGTGTGAAATAGATAAGCATTTATATATATGATAACAAATCGCTCAGTTTGCTTGCGTTTTATCTGTTTGTTTAATAACTTCAAAAGTAGCTCAACCTGTGGTGTGATCAGTCAAGTGAGTTTAATTATACTCCCTTTCAAAAAGTTAAAAACTATACTAGACATCGTCAGGGAGCATTCTTGTTATAGTTATTCCTGCTCATGTAAACTACCGACTATAGATTTCCAGTGACGTGGTTTGTTTAAGTTTGCTTTATTAAATTTTAAATATTGTAAAAACACAGCCTTTATGATACTTTTAATATGACTAAGCTTTGCTTTAATAGTTTTAATAATTGAAGTAGCGTAAATATATAATTTTGTACTCAGTATGCACGCTCAATTTAGGGTTTCGGCGCCCTCAGAGTGCATTTAATTGCCAGCATAGATATTTTTTAAGTTTTATGTAGCATTTTATTACCAGTGTGCCTTGGTACCAGAAAATTACAAAATATTTTGCACTCTTTAGGAGCGGACAGTTTCATTTGCCTGCGGTCTAGCTGCACTAAAGTTGATAATGTGTCTAGATAGAATTAAATACTAGTGTTTATGCATACAAATATTTTAAAATCAATATTTGTTTCATTCAAGCTTTTGTAATGCATGGATACTCTGCCTATATAGTTGGCATTGCATTTATGTCTGTATTTTCTTTATTAGGTTTTCTGTGGGAACTTCCCATGAAACCTCCGAAGTAAACAGTCTTGCAAATTACATTAGAGTAAATAAATGCACAAATTTAAGGTTGCATTTAGTATTGTGAATTAACAAAAATTTTCCTGCTATTCTCTAAAATATTTCTTTTTGTTGCATGCATGTTTAAAAAGTATTATTAGAAAAGGGATAGAAAATATGTAGTTCAATAGAGTAGGCTACTCATGGGAGTAAATTTAATAACGCTTATTCGACTTCGTAAAATATTTCTTAAAGCAAGTTCGGAACATTATATCATATCATGCAGTTTAGCTCGTTTAGGTAAAGGAATTTGATGGGGAAATATTGGTATCATGTGGAATTTGATTCATGTGAGAGGCAAAAACACACAATTATACTGTGTAAATAGCATAAACAAGGTATTTTTGAATTCTTAAACGCTCCAGGAAAAACCTTATTCAATTTTAGCATGTAACCTTATTCAGATTTAGTTCACTGATACACCCCAGTTTAAAATACATATAAAAGTATCTTACTAGCAATCATTGGAAAAAGCCAGCACAAAGTGACTGTTTTCTATAATGTGAGACCTTAGGTGAGTTTAAGAAAAGAGTACAAAACGTAAAAAACATATATTATTACACAACTTGATTTATGTGCACATATTTTGCCCCTACACATTTATTTTTGTACTTATTATAGTGCAGTCTAGATATACCCTATTGGTTAGGATGTGCTTTTGGCTCATTTTACACAATCAATTTAGCCTCATTTTCGATCAAGACACTATCCTAATTATATATAAGGAAAAAATTAAAATGCTCCGTTACACTTCTTGTCCCAAGTAAAAAAGCTGTTAAAAGGTTATAAAAGGGAGACAAATAAGAGGAAAATATCACGTGTGAATACCATACAATTTCGATCAACATAGTTTTCGTAACTGACACATTAAAGATATAATTGATCAGGACAATTTAGATCCATCACATTCAGTAGTTGGATTTTAGGGTTTTACACTGTTTAGTTACAAAGCAGCCCTTGAAAAAATAAATAAAGATGTATTTTTGGATCACCAAAGTGTCCACAGACACTCCTAGGACATATCAAAATAGTCAAAATATGCTTAGAACCTTAAAAGAGATTTCTCTTATTCATAAAATGAGTTCATTTTCAACTAGGAAATATGAGACTGCAAATTGCTTATCTTCAACAAAGCCTACCACTCATATTATAAACAATTAGTGCTCAAAAATAAACTAATTATGAAACATTGAATAGTCGCAATTTTCTCCACACTTTTTACAGCAATCCAAATGTAGGTTTTGTTCATGCTATTGAAAAGTTAGAAGCGTTTCTGATAGAATTTGAAATAGTTATATTTTAATTTTAACCTTCGCCGTATACAAACAAATTTCAAAATCACAATTAATACATACACATTTTTTAGTTTTTTTATATTAATAGAGTTTTAAATATTTGACTGATGTGCGCATGAAATTTGAATTCCGAAACCAAATTTTACAATGAATTGCTATTTACCAAATAATTAAAATACTTTTTAAGGCAAATACCTCAGAAGCTCATCCTCGTCACTTCTAGTTTGTATTGTTGCCTTTCCGCAAACAAATGGAAAGTATTCTGCTGGCATTTCAAATTTAAAGTTATTATTATTTTAGAGCTGCAATCACTTTTAAGTGGAGCATTAGAACACATCGATTCTCAAACAATAATCAAACTTTTTAATTCATCTGTACAATTACTTACTCTTATGGTGCTCTAATTAACACGAGACAATTTTTAATACTGCAATAAAGCCGAAAGCAATTCTGAATTGTTAATTTTCATGTCCAGTATCTTCCACGAGCCAAGTTCTCACCCAGACCACCCCCTCACGCCACAGCCTTATCAAAAGGAGCACGACAATGGCGATAGTTCCAACGGAATACAATTTGAATGAAAGTTTCCAAGCGACCGCCAATAACCAGTTCACTTTCTTCAAAATTGCCTGCATCCACATCAATATCCAGACACAGACGATTCCCACAGCCTCCATCACTTTCGGGTTTGAAGCAGTCCCATATCCGGTTGTCAGTGAAAGCGGATGAGTGACTTGGGGAACTTCACAGCAATCCGGAGTGACCCCCTCCCCCTCACAGAGACATTTGCCATAAGTGTGTTGGATGTTCACGACATCTCCGTTTGGAGAAATGAAATCTGATCGCATCCGTTCGAGAGTGCGATAGAGGCTAACCCTCTCGTATTCCATTTGATTGCAGACGTCTTCGGAAGAGGTGAAAATTCTCCTGTAGTCCAGCTCCTCCTCTTTTTTCGCCACAGCCATTTCATCTACATGATTTGCTTTCACTTCGTATTCGCAGGAATCCATTACCTTCATGAAGTCACTCACATTTGTGATCTTGAAGGACTCTTGGCGCTTGGGTGGTCCGTGGTCAACAATGCAACAGAACTTGTCCATAATGTGGTAGTAGCTTCCACGATCTGCAAAATAAAAATTTTTAAGTAAAATTGCTTCCTTTTTTAAGGATTCTCAGAGGATATTTATTACAGCTTACATGTTTTGCAGGAGTGGGGAAGGGGCCTTTGCATCTTTTTTGCAACTTGGTGCCTGTTGTCCTCACAAAGATGGACAATCGATTTCTTTGCGCTGGACAGCGAACTCCCACTGTCCACGAAAATCCCTCCAACGAGAGATTTAAGATAAATGTGAAGCAGTGCTTTTTCTCCTGCTTTCTCCAGTTTCAGATCATCCTCCAGATTGATTCCTTTCACAATCGCCTCTTGGAACTCATGTTTGCAGTAGAGGCCAATTTTCTCATCGCTGAAATGGGCCAAGTGGTCATCATTGACAAAGAACCAGTACAAGTATTCACAAATGACCAGTTCCCAAACTGAGTCCCCGACGGCCTTCAAAATTTCAAATGCTTGATTCCCGTTGTTGTGGCCCGTGAGTGCCTGGCAGAAGATCCACTTTTGTTTAAACTTGTAGCCCAACTTGGAATCAAAAGCGCCTTTTCGAGACAAGTCATAAATGCGTTTCTCTAAGCCTCCAGATTTGCACTTTTGTAAAGGCTTTTCCAGACTTGCTGCTTCAAAAACTTTGCAAATGTGGTTCTCATCAAATTGGGCGAGACCCCACAAGTGTAAAAATACATTCCGCGTTTCCCGTAACGGATTGATTTTACTTCCCAGTCGTCCGTAACATCCTCCAGAGTCGATGAAAATCGCCCCCAAAATCGCCTTCACCACTGGTTCATACAAAGTCTCAACTCTGCCCTTGAGATCTGGCGTGGTCTTGATGAACTCCTTCAACGACAACTGCTCGCCCACGGCCTCAAAATATTTCGCATTTTGGAGTTCTGCTTTAAAAGACCAAAACTCTCTCCTCGCCCACTTTTCATCTTGGGAAAGTGTGACGCCAGTGAGCTCTTGATGTGCAAATTGATTCGCAGCTTGTTCCACAATCAAATGCTCCAGCACTCTAGTCCCGAGCGTGTGCAAACGCCTATAATCCTTCTGTTTGTACAGCACACCCGGAAATGGACTGAAATATTTGTTTTCCTCACTTTCCTCAAAACTGTGGGTGAGTGCCTCATGGAGCAAAACTATGTTCCGAAATTTGTACTCCAGTCTCCCACAAAGAGACTTTAAATTAATGTCTCCCATTTAAAATATTTTAATTAAATAAGCACTTATTTAACAATGAGAGAACTAACTGCACTCTTAGAAATGAAATGCACGTCATGAAAGCCCAAATCCCTCTGTCAGATGATTTCCTGCTTGAGTATGACGCACTAAGCTTTCTTCCATCCTCTCAGTGTTGGAACACGATCTGTCTTTTCTCTCATGAGGAAACATGAGCAGTCCAAATATTAGCATGAGTGCAATCGGTTGGGATGTGTGAGTTTTTTAGTAGGCATGACGACAGGCACGTAAACAAATAAAACCTTGTCTCTGAAACCTGAGCTTAGAAATTTCATGGAAACCTTTTATTCGCAATATGTTTGCTTATATTATGTAGCATTCAGAATAAAAGTTTAAATGTTGCATGCAAAACAACATGCATTCTTAGATTATCCTGTCATCATAAATCATAAAACCCGTTTACTGCTCCACCCTTCATTTGAGTCATGATAAATGATTTTGTCCAAACTGACAAGTGAGTTAAAAAACGTACAATGAAACAGGAATTTTGATTTGGTGGATAAATGCAATTTTAAAATTTTTGTGTAGGATATAAATTGAATGTAAATGCTAGATTTAACCTAAAGTTGTTCTTTAACAACCTTTCTTCCAGAGATCACCACTTTTACTGCAATTGGAAATCTCCAATTAAAAACTTATATTTATCGTATCTGTATTTACAATTTACACATTGCCTGTGAACAGGTACGATATTAAATTTTATAATCTCTGAGAATAAATTATATAATTTTATCTAAACAATTCCATTTGTCAAAACGATTGATCCTCAAAATCGTAAATTTGAGGGGAAATTAATAACAAACAGGAGTTTTTCTACCTTTTCCCATTTTGGGGTCATTATCATATCAATCCTGATGCGGAAAAGTAGGTAACATTGCGAGCATGCAAGTATAATTGGATGGTTGCACTGTCCACATGTAAAAAAAAGACTTGGCAATAATAAGTTATCCGTTTTAAACACAAACAGCTATAAGAATTACATGGCATGGTAGATCAGCGGGAGTTCATCCCAAATTTCACGATAACATTTTGATAGCCAAAGCAATCAAATGAGCTCATCTTTTAAGCACTAAGCATAACGACGATATTTTCTATTGCTACAGTTGCATAAATGATTCATGTACAAACCAAGATTGGAGAGGCTAGCAAAAAATATGACCTTGAAAAATAACCAAAATGAAAAATGTGTGATGTGGCATTTTGTATTTGTTTTGAGTGAACTATTAGCACCAAAATACTGTTTAAAACAATAAGGTTGCATTTTGAAGCTCTAATGTGTGTAGGTGCTCAAACAATACCAAATCATTCCGCTTTGTCAAAATAGTTTGCAATGGGAAAGGTAAATTTGAGCTGAAATGAATATTTTTTTACCTTTTTCACTTTTCATGTCATTAGCAACTTTAAATTCCAGGTGCAAAAAGTAGGTGAAACTAAAACGTACGAAGCTTGCTGAGAATCGGGATAACAAGTTTTACATTTTCGCACGAAAAGGTAGCTTCAAGCATTGGGACGGCACCTCAGCGGCAGCTCGTTTCAACTCTTGCGATAACACTTGGACGGCTAACAAAAAATGATCTAAGTTTTAAGGCATTTGCAACAAATTTAATTATCTTCACATCTGTATTCGTGTACATACACATTTTCTGTCTAAAAATGTGTTCGGATTCATTCAATTCATTTTATATCACAAAGAGCAACCAACTGAATTCACTAGATTTCTTATTGTTTTTGTTTTTTGCTATGATACAAACTGAGTTTTATGACAGTTGCATAAATGACTCTTCATATACACACTGGAATCAGAGCTCAGAATGGTCTGGAGTAAAACGAAATTATGTGTCTTTAATAAGTAATGTTTAATTTATTCAAATAAGGGCAAGAAATATAAATATTCTTGATCCTCTGTGCGTGTATTTTCAATGCCTCATTAGCATAAAAGCGTGTATTATGGAAATACAAGGTAAATTTGTATACATTCTATACTTTCAGAGATAAATAATTTTGTTTTACTCCACACCCTCTTGAGCTCTGAAAGGAATAGCATAGAATGAGTATCTATCAACCTGGTAAATGCGTGATGCAAGATTTTTTATTAACTCTTTAGTGAAAACTTCATAAATACGCCATTTATTTAGATAATAAACATTTAGGTAGCTGTTAAAATATAATATTTTAAATGAGCTTTTGTTGAGTTTCCACTCGCATTGTGAATTGTACTGATAGCGTTTAAATAAGCAGTTGTACATTTAAAACGCTATTTTATATAATTTTTGTACTTACAATTATTTAACAAATTTAACATATCTTAAGCCAAAAATAGTGGTTGTCAAGATTCTTACGGTAAACATGTGCATCATATGTAAAAAAAATTATAAATGTATTGGTCTTTTGTTAATTTTGACCAAATAAAAACTGAGGTGTAAATGAGACTTAAAGTAGGTTTTCCAAAAAGACATAATTCATTCATGCGAATAGAAGCAAGATGAAAGATGTGCTATCCCCAAATGAATTTCTGCAGGCTACAGCTCCTCACATTTTATGCCATTTCTGGAGAGGCGCTTGGGCACCAAAAGAAAACTGAAATGGGTGACTTCTTGCAGACTTCACATGTAAAAATGTTTATGATTGCGCAACCATGGCAACTTTTCCATCACGATATTTCACAATCAAACGCAAACGGTGTACACTCTTTTTTAGAAAAACAAATGAAATACTCCTTTTTCGTATTCTTTTGCAGTTTACATCAGCAGAATGCATCACATGTAATGAGCTGTGTCCATGGACTTCAGAAGACATTTCATAATGCAAGCGGAAGTTATTGTTGTCTTTGTCCTGTCTGAATTTCACAAAATCCCACGGAATTTCACAAAATTTCAAAGCTAACAACATCATCCAAAAATTTCAAAATTGATTCAAGCTCCTTCGAGCGTTCATAAATTTTTGCAATTTCATATCTAAAATTTCTAAGTAATTCCAGGGAATTACTTACACTTACACCAGTATGAAATTTGGAAAAATTGATTCTAAGTTTGTAGATTTCTATTATTTTCAAATTTCACCTAAAACTACTAAATTTTCTATCGACTGAAAATTTTGTACTTGGAATAAAACTCACTAGGGAACCTTCCCAGGTGCCATGAGCTCCCAGATTCGAGACGGTATACGTCCTGTCCAGTTTTTTACGCTGATTTCAACGCGCTATTCATTTTGCTGCAGAAATGAAATTTGCAGCTTTTACAGCGGCTTTTGTGTGGCACTCTGTGGTCGTAAACCCGAATTCAGACGCCCATATATATTATATGATTTCCGCAAAGTGCCCTCCTTCATTATTAATTACTCATCCGTTTATTTATAAAAATTTAAAGCTGACATCAGAGTAAAAACTATGAGAAACGCACTCTGTGTTGGATTCATTTTCGCAAAAAAATTGTCGTTGATTGATTGAACTTTAATTTACGTGCTGAAAAAGCAACAAATGCTGATCTCCGTTTTTCAACAACTTTAACATGAAGTAATAATTCCACCAGATTGGAGAGTCATTGGAGTACTTTTCCAGTCATAATTAAATACAATCATTTTAGAGAGAGATAAAAAAGAATCCAACTGAATCGTACACAAAATCTGTCAATGAATTATGTAAACTACTCTATCAAGAAGAAACAATTTAACAGACGCTGGGTTTTCTAAATTTCTAACTAGTATCAATAAAAGAACACCAGTCTTCTAAGGAGCCCCTAAAATCCATAAAAATGGAGTGCCCCTGCGATCGATTGCTTCATCGTATGTTATCCCATCACAAAGACTTATTTTTTAAAGCAAATTTATTTATTGTCTCTTTAGAAACTTTGTTGGAAACACATACAGCGTTAGAAGCAGCAAAAATCTAGTGAATATACACAACAAATTTTCAATCAAATAAGGAGAGGTATCATACACATGACGCAATAAAGTCTGTCAACTAGTATCCCGGTCCCAGAAACCCTACAATTCACAAGGGAGATGTTACTTAACTTTCCTTTCAACTTTCCAACCAGAGTACCCCAGACTAAATATTGATGACGTCACAACAGCTATGCAATTATGTATTTACTGTACATACTTGAAATACAAAGGAGAATTATATGAACAAACAAATGGCTGCGCAATTAGAAATCCGCTGTCCTTCTTTTGGTAGCAGTGAATAAAAGCCGCTTGTAACCGTCGTTAATTTCTCGTTTCAAACAGCGCTGCCCCTTTCTTTTAAACATTGGACAAAATAATTTACTTTGAATCTGTAGATCACATTTTGTGAGATAGAGTAATTTACTTTATTTTCCCCCTTAATAATTAAAGATGAATTAAAATACGTTAGTTGGTATTGTTAATTTTTACAATCTAAAAATATTTACAAAACTACGAATTTATTTTCACAATAATGCATTATTTCAGATTTTCACTTCTATGTATGGATTATTTGCAAAACTCAAATGTCACCCTTTATTTGTTGGAATCCAAACTGCATGGCTTCTTAAACATATTTTCAAACTGCCAAATCCAGCGATTTGCAACTGTCAAAACGAGACGAAGCTGTACTGTATGGTTGAATATCTATGCTTACTAAACGACTGTTTGGTACTTAAAAACTTACCCTCCTTTGAACCCAAAATGACAGGGCATCCGCCATGAAGTGTAAACTCATTCATGGTTCCATTTAGCCAGATATTGTACCAAAGAAGTGCAGACCCTTTCTCCGGCTTCACAAAGATACCCACCTCAGGAAATCCGGTGTATCCTCCCAACTTCACATCGTTTAGCTGTCAATTCATCAAGAATATACGTTATTGTTGTCCTCAGTCCTCATGGAGCATGACTTACGAAAATACTGGAACTCACAAACATTAAAAAAGTGGCCATTCTGTCACCAGTCTCCTCTTCGTAATCTTTAGAACCTTGTAACTAGGAAAAATTCAAAATAACGTGCAGTGTGTTAAACTACTTTTACCGAGATTAGCAGCTCACAATTATAATTCTTACTCCATCTAGATGAAAATCAAAGTAACCACCTAATGCTCCATACATCACTACTTTAGTATCCTGACTCGCACCTTCCTTAAGCAATTCCAAGCCAGTTAATTTCTCAATCTTACGACTAAGAGAGACCATTTTTGGAAACAGTGTGGAACTATTAATTTTGTCCGGATGCCAGGTGCTTATTGAACTCCGAAATCTGAAAATATTATAGGTATCTTCACGTTTGGAAACTATTTTAGACCTTTTCATAGCCTTTCGAGAGGATCTTCTGATAAATTCGATTGTTTGGTCACCAACAATGTCAAAAAACTGGAGTATTAGTGGAATTTCTGAAACAATCTGGGTTTTCACTGGATTGATATAAAAGTAGGGATGCCAGTTTTTTTGGTAGAAGCAATAAAGCTGGGGTTGAGTCACTAATGTCTGCATTTAAAAAGCTCATTTTAAAATGAAATTTATAGATTCAAAATAGGATCTAAAATATATCGTGCTTACAACTGAAATCTCTCCACGGCAAGCTTCATACGCAAAGTAAGGATAGTATGGATAAAACCTCTCTTGCTGCTTTGTTCTCAAGAGGTTATGAAGTTCATTTAAACTTTGGACTTCTGTCAAATTCTGTAGCTTTAACCAAGTCTCCTCTAGATATTTATGACTAAGATCGAAATGCTGCTGATTTGGCATTTCCGAGAGACGAAGAGATGCGGAGACAAGCCATTGATAAGCAATTGATTCAACGCCAATTTCAATAGCTTTCTTGGCGAGTGCCATGCAATCGTCGAAGGTGAGATGTGCACCAGTTCTGACACCTTGAAATATTCCGAATCTTATCTAAAATGGAGTGAACAAAAACGTTAGTGAAGTTTACCTGAGAACAGGCTTGCATAATCTTCCAACCCCAAAAAATTGCGTGGGACCGACTATGCGACTGAAGGAATTTTCTTGGCCATCTGACACTAGTGTTCAAACTAAAGCTGTTGGTTTTCTGGTATATGTGTTAACCATAAATGTTGCTTGATGATGATGTCAGCTCTGTTTTTTGTATACTTTCTCGTACAAAAAACAAGGTATTTTTGCAATTTTGCGATTAACAAAGGTAAATTTTATGACAAATCTGTAAAGGATTTGTACCATTTTTACAATCAGGATCAATCACCATTACACGTTAGCATCTATTACTTGCCCACGCCTGTTTTATGACCATCTGATTACACAAATGGAAACAAAAAAGTATTTTATCGGTGGTTTGAAATTCCGCAGACCAATACCATCTTAGAGCTTTAAGCAAAAATATCAGAAAATTTTATGACCGATACCTTACTAAATTTGTGAAACTTATCCCACAGATTATGCAACAAATACCTCATCTATCTCATAAACTTCCTCGAGCAAGCCAGCTTGGTACGAGCTTAACAGTTCTCGTCAGATCACTAAAGTTAAGCAACCGGCCTTCGCTGAGGCTGTTGGATGGGTGACCGTTTGCAGTAGTAAGAGCTGCTTGCCAATCCTGCTCGGCTCGGTGTGCACCTATATGGTCAGTACGGGGCAGGTACGCTGTGATATCGCTCTGCGGCCGAGAGCACGCCACCAGGGAGGTGGTATCGTAGCACAGCGTCCTTATAGAGTATCCCTTCTCTATAAGAAGATCATCGCAAGATGATGTGCCTGAGCCTCACACTCCGTAGTTTAGTGTAGCTTAGCAG
>JAQIXX010004062.1:0-17438 GCA_034700605.1 Willowsia nigromaculata
TAATATGTTTGATAGAAGCAAGAATGCTGATGCTGAGACAAACGATGTGATGCATGCAACGTACGATCCAAAAGACTAAACACAGGTTAAATAAAATCAGATTATAGATCTTTAAAACAAATAGGTAAAACAACATGAAATTCACATTTCCATACACGTACATTCTACTCGGTCCAGTCGATTCGCAGTTGCATGATTAATATGATTATCAAAAACGAAAAGTTCACGCGCTCTCTGCTTGGAATGAAATGCCAAAACGATACAAATCCTCAAAATTGTGAATTTATGGAAAACGTGCTACATGTCTATTTCCGTGATTCCTGGATATTAAGGTTTGCTACTGATGTATGCCTAAATTTAAGTACCAGAAGAATTTGAAGTGGCCGGTATTATTTTATCGTGCCCATGCTACATTCTGAGTGTGTGTCTAGGTAGTAGGAATTCCTATGATTTCTAATACTGGAAGTGCAATTTAATCTAGTCTCGTATGTTTGAGCTTCCCTACCTCTTGATCTCATTCGAGGCAATGTATGCAGTAAGTTGTAAAGAAAATCAAACGCAACTATATGTATGCAGTCGATATTTTTACCTTCTCCAAAACAAAGTAAAATCATTGCTTGCTCGCTTGCTGTCTTCTAATCATACACTATATGATAAAGAAACAATCATGAAGCATGCATTTTAGTCAAAAGAATACTCAATAAGTTGAGCTCTCTGAGGTTGAATACTCCAGATAAATTTAGTTGTATTATTTCCTTCATGGAATAACGTGACTTTCAGTGTTGATTCACCACTACAAAGAGAAACCACATAATTTTTAACGACAACATGTGCAAATACTTTATCTGTTTAGTGGTTAAAATAGACTCGCTTATAATAAGCCTAACCACTCGATGCGAACTGGAAGTTATTTTAGCTGCATATTGAAATGCATGAATTCAAAGATAAAACAAAGTAGCAGAGGTAATATTTCTCCTTTTGAAAGTGCCGAGAAAGGACATGATTCTATCGGATTCCAAAAATCGTAGCAGCGTCCGATAAAGGGATACATAGGGAACTTGTTCAGTTCTCATGCGGTTTTGTTCTATTGTTACAATATATTTGAATGCCTACACATTCTGGAATTCCTCCAAAAATATTGTATTCCTTTGTTGGTATTATAATATTTCGAAACACGTACATATGCATAGCACTCTCAAAGTTTACTGATATTTTTAGTAACTTTGAAGGATGGGTTCAATCGTAGGTGCATGTATGTACGTACCCACGAAAAAAAGAAGAGAAAATTAAGCAAGATTCTCCCAATCGAAGTAAGAGAGGAAACAAGGATAGTGCAAGGATTTCCTTGAACATTTTTATTTCACGATACTTTCAGTTTACCACCAAAAATTTGTACGATGTACGTCCATATAGCCGCAGTATTTTAACAATTTTACGATTGAGATGAACATTTTTGTATGCACATATGATATTTATGACGAGTTCGCCACAAGTACAAAACCGAATTGTGCAATAGAAATTTTATTCATGACATGAACTGAACCTTACACTAGTATTTTCGGAAAGCCATGCCATACCAGTCATATCAAGTGAGAGTAAGAGGTTCCATGTAGGTGGTTGCCTGCAAGAAATAATCTACGTATATGTAGGCAATAAAAATGCGTATATTCCGTGTATCAGTAGAGACGCAGCAGCAGACTACAGAGTAGGTATGATTTTCCATAATGTGATTTTTTAGAACTGACAAAACTTGTGGGATACGGACAAAGTTTTTGAGCTTCAACTTTTTCATGTATAAAGAGCTTTGTATTGTTTTTAGACTATTGTTTTCGTGCTTTATATTATACACATATGCATCCATCCGAAGTTACGTGCGCCTTTTTTCCAAAAGAAAATAAATATCTTCAACTTTATCCGTTTACATACATTACTTGTAATGGTGGCTAAACACATATATGACTGAGCCTGGATGCGTACAAATTTTGAAGTAAGGTGAAGGTGATATAATGCTCTGCTTTTATTGAGGGAGAAGTAAATTGAAGGTGGCTTTTTCTTCCACATCAAAAGATGTGTGCTTTTACAATAAAGCTGCTAGAATTTGAGAAGGGAGGAAGGGTGGATGGATTTGAAGGAAGTAGATTGAGAGCGGATTTGACTGGCTATCGTATTTCATGAAAAGGAAAACCTTTTTGTAAATGCATAATACAATATCGTATAATAAATAACATTTTTTAATAATAACAACAATAAAGAGCATGTGGTCCCTTAAACAAGCACAGCGCTCAAAACCACTACTTTGATACGAAATACATACATCGATTCCAATCAATCTATAACGTCTGTGCACCACAGACGATATAGAGTATTCTCGTTTTATTGTTAATACCTGCCAACCACATATATCCTGAATGTGAGTAAATCCATTGTACAATTTATTTTGTGCGTACCAAGTGAAAACATGAATCCATTCTATCAATGAAACAGTTGAAGACGCAGAAGTGGGAAGATGCACATCTCTACCTTTTTCAAATTTTTACTAATAATAGCAATGACAAAGGTCCAAAGTGGATTTTTGGGTAAAAACGTATATTGCGTACATTATGGTCTGTGAGATTGCATCTTTATGTGGACTGCTTTGGTTAGAAACTCAAATGAAACGGTTGAATGAATGCTGAAGTTGGCATGTGTGGGATTTATATTGTGCTTAACTCAATCTTTTTACTATTAGAAAATGGATAGAATTCTAATCTGATAATGTATTTAGAAATTGTGCTTCGTCTTCAAAAATGGAATTGAGTCACGGATTAATAAACCAATCCTGTCTACTACGACAAGGCATTACTTTTTGCACTACCGTATTAAAGCTAGTTTCAAGTGACAAGTGAGCATGCATACATGCAGTTGTCAACATTTGAAAAGTCTTTCTCACCCGAAAAATATGATCTGCTTTATCATAAATTTTC
Source organism: Willowsia nigromaculata (assembly GCA_034700605.1). NCBI lineage: Eukaryota > Metazoa > Arthropoda > Collembola > Entomobryomorpha > Entomobryidae > Willowsia > Willowsia nigromaculata. The sequence goes on from JAQIXX010004062.1 coordinate 2,964, forward strand.
ATCCTTTTAGATTTCATCAACTTCCCCAACAACCAGTAGACCTTTATGAAAAGAAGACACACCAAGAAAATTCATGCTGCCTTGGTTGGGGTGAGTCTCTCAAGAAAGGCATTTTGTCGGTTTCTTCTCGTGATATTATGATCGAAATTCATTATAAGACTCAGCTGATTTAATAAATCGGCTCACCGCAAAACCTCCGTACTTGGTTTCACTTCATATCTTACTTAACCGCATTCTGTTTAAGAAAGAACATATAATATTTCCCACATTGCAGCGTAGTTGGAACACTAACTGTCTCCGTTCCTTCTTACCTTGTGCCTGTCTCATTTTCAATTCTCCCCCATATTAATTTACACGTAAGATGCAAAGGTTATGTTTCTGAGGACGGATATAGTGAAGGTATAAAATACAGAGTGGCTAGATGAATATAGTTCTCTTCTTTAAAGATTGCATGCATATTATGTTTCCCCCTGCTTTTTGTAGCTGTTCACTGTTTTCAACTATGCATAACATCTCCCGTTAATTCCCACGACCCGGCTATTTCTTGTCGTTATCCTTTCTCTCTAAATACACCCACCCACACACAGTGTGTGTGCTTTCTGATTATCACCGACAACGTCCCCGGTTTTGGATCTTTACGTGTGCGTCCTTGCCGTAATATTTTATTAACTTGGGACATCTTTGTCATAATTTGCTCCGAATGGCTGCGGGAAAGGAAGTGGAAAATCATTATGCTGAAAAAGATGGGGATGCGCCGTGGCCGTTGTAAGGCTCTACTGTTGTTTTGTTTAGCTTACGGAATATCGTCATTCTTTGAGCCATATGTATCCTATGAAAATTTCATGCTGTTTCATATTTACAATGAATCTTTTATTATAGGGAAGCTCGGATGCTTTGAGCTTCGGTTGGTGCAGAACAGCGAATGTATATAAAAATACAGACAGGGTGAATTGAGCCTTATTCACCGGGATGGCAAGTGGCAAACAGCCTAAATGAAGATTTATGCAATCTGTCGACATCTCTCTTGTTTGAATATGGGATGTGGGATTTGTGGATACGACGCGTAACGCACATAATACATTCATATGCCGAATTTTTTTCACTCGTGGCTTCCTTCGTTTATACTTAAAAGAAATGTATTTCATGGAGCTATTACTGTTGCTTTTATATCTAAAACATGTCTTTCAACTCACAGTCAAAGCTCGGTAATCCGACAGTATTTTCTTCATAGTCAACAACGAGGCATGCACCTATTTTACATGACAATGTTCATGGGCTGGCCCTGAGCCTTATTGTGTTGGTAAAGTCCATGTGATGTGGAACAATAAATTTTAATATTAGAATGCCAACAATAACATGATGATAACTTTGCTCCGGCGACATCATAATTTGAAATTTTTGATGTATTAACCACATACTTACTTTGAATGTGAATACCACGGAAGCGCATGTCAGAAACTGGTTTCCGCTCCCAATCTTTTAATCACTGGTATTATCGGAACAATATTGACAAATTTGCATAGATCACGCAGTAAAACTCATGATTGATTTTATTTTCTGCAGCAGAAAAGATTACCCTACCTTTTTTCCATGTGACAGGGGTTCATTAACTTGTAACCAAATGACATGAATTTTAAATAAAAATTTTCACAGCTTAAAATGGTAGATAGCTCGGTTTTAGTTTCGCTTTGCCCTGACAAAAATGAAAAAATTAATGCATACATGAAACAAAATACAGATCAAGAGGAAAATATAGCTTTATCCGTGTCCTTTGTCTAGTATTTAACTTGAGACTGACTGGAAAAAGAAGCTGGAGTTTGAAGAGAAAATACCTGACTGCAGTGTACACAAGAATATTTTTTCACGACAGATCATGTCGTCAATTTTTAGCATTGGTGTGTGATGTGTTAGTTTTGTAAAGAGTAAACACATGGTACATAAGAGAAAATATATTTTTACTCTGGTCATAAAAGCTGATTATTATCATCATTATCATTGTAGTGTGTAAAGCCATCTTCTTTTTTCATAAAAAAATGACTATACAGAGGTTACAAAATAATTCTTATATTATTCTTCTAAGATTTTTTAAAAGCAAAGGGAAAAGCTTAATAAGGATTAAGAACTCACTATACACACTTTCTTACCTCTTAATGTACTTTCAGCTCCTCATCAAAACACACATTAGCTTGGTTTTTAAAGACCTTCGTGACTGAACTTGCCTGCATACAACACTTTTAACCCACCCTCGAAGCCTTATATAATGTGCTGTTTTGTTGCTTCCTTGGATTGTCATAAAAACTGGAAGACTTAATCTTCTGCCCTCGCAGCCGCAGTTGTGCTTTTTAGATTCACAAGCTTGATAAGACAGATGAAAACTAACTAAAGATGTAACTTGCAATACTAGAAATGCTTTTTTTTCTTTAGGATAAAAACATATTTAATGTGTAAAAAGTGTTTTCCACAAGCGTGATGAATTTGTTAGAAACGAAAAGGTGTTAATGGAATGTATTTTTTGGTTACCCTCGTAAACTTAAACGCTTATTGCGTTTGCAGATCGTTAATCATTAAAGTTGGCAGTTTAAAAATTATTGGTTTTTGTGCTAGTGTTCCGCAGTCAGCTTAATTATCATTATGAGTTTAACGCTTTAAAGATGTTGATATCGTACCTGCTCTGGTCACTATGCTTAACCAGGTGCTTACTTTTGTTCACGTAACTACATAGAATATATTATGCACAGCTTCTAGTACATGTGGGCTCAGATCTATCAGAAATTGGGTTACGGTTACGCGTTTCTTACAAATACAAATGCATGAAAATAATATCTCGTTAAGATCCCAATTCCCAAACAAAATATTAGTGGAAGAATTACTTTGAGAACCGCTTCATCCGATACAAATTTTTTAGTAAGTATTTCAGTACTTCTTATTAGCCGTAGCTAATTGGAAATCGAAAAAAACTAAGAATATGTACATATATACTTAATTTGCTTTATGAAACATATATTTGTAGAGTAAGTTTGATCGTTGACTACAACTTAGTTGAGTAAAATCTTAAAATTTATAGGTAGGTAGGTAATATTTGCTAAAAAAAATGTGTTTGAATTAAGAATGCGCCCTTTTCTTACGGTGTTTGGTCATATTTTTTCACCGGAGTTTTCATGCCTTGTAGCAATAAATGTTCCAAAACTGTGTTTTCGGGAAGAAAAGCGCAAACTTTTTCATTAATGATCATAATGATTAAAATTCATGTATAAACTGGAGAAAGAGTAGAGTAGGATGAAAAATTATTAGTATTACTTCAAATACTTTATTATACCTCCCATTTTATATATGTAGTTTGGTTGGATATTTTTAATACTGGAGAGTCCTGGGTCACATTATCTGCCACGAAAACGTGCGTATTTTCTGTATTTTGCTGGGAGTTTTAGGCTAGAGAAAAGATTATTCATCAGAGAGAAAAGAGAGCTTGGACTACTACTACAAAGGGAAGTTTTGTTATCACCATAAGTAAACTTTTTAAGCGCATAATCATGTAAGTAGACTTGATGATAACTTAAGGAAGAGTAGACAGACCATAATTTTTAACAGCCATGATATCATTAATACTATTATGAGGAAATACATTTATCGTCACTTGCAACTTTTATTATTATTATTTCGCTCTGTATCATCTTATACCACTTTACCCTAATTCCACCAATGCAGGATCCTTCTGCTCCAGGTCACCATTTCTTGTTCTTGCTATTAATCAGGAACGAAACGAGACAAAACAGATTATACAACCTAAACGTCCCGCACCATATACTTCTCTTTATATTTCCTCTTTTCGGAAATGGCTCTCCACGCTTTCGCTGTGTATGAAGCTTCCTTTTTTGTTCAAGAGATTGCAAAAAATTTATCTGCTCCCATAAATTTTCCATTGTCCAACAAAGAACAATAACTCAATTCATTGTGGGGGATTGCATATGTGCTTCATTTCAAGTGAGTGAACTAGTAGTACGTACTTTTATGTATAAAGACTCGTTATCATGCTCTGCCTGCCAGTATCAGGAAGCATGGAAAACATAATATTTATATGAGATGAGCCGATGTATGGCAAAACATTGAGCTGTTATTATTATTATTGCATTGTTATTATTCCCAGTATACTGAAAGACAGAAGCAGAGATAGAGAGGCAGAGAAGCTGGTAAAAGAGATACAGTTATTTCGGTCCGGCTCAGTGCAAATGTAGTATATGTGTACAATAAAAACAACTTAAAATCCTTGCATTGTCACATATTGCATTATTGGGACACGTATGAATAAGGGTTTCCTTGTTTTTCTGTAAAAGTGCTTCCGTAATATTTTGTCTTTTTTACCCTTTCCTGCTACGTTAGAATCGTTAGATTATTAGTGCAATATGTGTAGTGTACCAAAAAAGGTATGTATATGTGGATATCTTGAATCAGCGATGAAATGCGAATTTTTTGTCGTCTGCTTGGTCTAGAGATATCAAATACATTTTTAATATGTAGCCAGGAGAAAATCTCCTTTCAGTGAAAAAATTCCATAGCCATATTTTTCTTTCCAGTATAAAATACAAACTACAATATCATTTTGGTTTAACCATCTGAAAGTAACCTTTCTATTCATTTTTGAGTAATTTTCCAAAAGGAAAAACGCAGGAACCTATGTATCCATATCTTTCACCCAATCCTTCTCTTTGCCTTTTGTTCCTAAGACTTTAGTATCAGCTAGCTAAAATGTACTACTATCTTCAACCTCTATTATGTAATATTATGGGTATTCATGCTTATCAGCCCAAGCTTATGATGATATACATAAAGTCCCATTAAGTAGTATATACATAAAAATATCCAAATCCCCTTTTGTTTGTCGGATTGTATTTTCATTATTTTTGGAGGCGGATGAAAAGGGTCCAATCTACTGGAACCTTAGCTTTGACTTGCTTTCTCCAGAGTTGGATGAGTTTGTTCAGTATGTGTATTGAAAATATTACTATTTTTAGTATAGCGCTTGTAGATACATATATGACAGTTCTTTATGGTAAGTGTATGACTTTTGCTGCTTGGAAAAGGAAGTCGTCGGCAAATTCACAGTTTTTGTGTGGAAGACACACCGTAACTTTTCCAGTGTAGAGCTTCTCTTTACACGAGAACAAATAATATCCTCCTCATTGCCACAAAAGAATTGAACAAATTTATATGTATTAACTTACACATTCCACAAAGAAGGAAATTTTCTTATTGGTAACTGTGTGAGAAAGATGTAGCTTGGAAAGAAACGTGTGTGGGCTTCACCATGTTTGAACTTTCCTCGAAAAACAGATAAGCATTCATGGTGAGTAAAGAGAGAGAAACGCGTGGACTACACAATATTGTACTGTTCCTTGCAGGCCACTTTCACTCACTTTCCTCTTTGTTCAAAAACCAAGAATTTCACTCTTGAGTTGCAATCTTGGCACAAGTTTCACTTTGTGCCAAGAAGTGTGCCCAGGCCAATAATATCAACATCCTCATAGATTACTAACTTCATCGAATGAACCACGGCTCTCTTGGACTGTTGAGGGTTGCTCCATCCTACTGACTGACCAGTTTTTGCTTTCTTTATAGATATCTCTATAAGTGGTAAGAGTGTCTGCTATGTCCTATCTGTACACAATATATTATGGCAGACGCATATATGAGCATTTATTTTTCCCAACTTTTGTTTCGCATAAAGCTTCCTCCTCCACATGCTTTTCTATGTGAGAGAGCTAAAGTATTCTTAAGGTTCTTTATTGTTGTTTGAGACACTTTGAGTAATACATAAGTACTTGGAGCTCCTTCTTACTATTAGTGATACTACTCTGGATTCTCCTCTACTCCTCCTAGTTGCTTCATTTACTCAGCAAACTTCACTTTGCAACACCATACCCCTAAAGTAACACACACTTATAGTGTTACCTATTACCATTTTCGTATATTATGATGCTTGGTTACAATGTTTTTAGCTGATCTATATTAAAGCATTGTCTTCGTAGGAGTGTGTACGCGAGAAATGGTATTTTAGTATAAAATAAACTTCTCAGACTACTTATCATTGCACTAGATGTGCTTCTACACAACACAAAATTGCTTCTTGTGGTCTAAAAATGCATTCGTGTGCTTTCCCTCGTTTACTACTTCACTTTTGTTATTTTGTTTTATTTTTCAGACATTCCTTCTCTCTGTATAATAAGCACTAAAAGTAACTTATTGCTTATGAAAAAAGTATAGAATGAAAACGAAGAAGAAATATTTTTTGTTCATTCTGTCTTCCTCTGTTTTCATGTGTACGTAATGCTGTTTGAATCTCCACATGAGCGTCTTCGTTGTTGGTACTGGCAGCAGGAGCTCAGCAAGTTTCGGCTGAGAAAAAAGTAGCAACACAGTGGCAACAGTAGGAGTCTATCCGTAGCGGCGTTCTTTTCTCGTATTTGTATTTCCAAAGTCTCAGGAAACGCTGCTGCCAAGAAGAAAGAGAAAGAAAAAAGTGAAGGAAAAAAACGAGAATATGAGAGAGGTTTTTTGTATGTGCTTGCGGAGACCGGCCCATTCTCCGTGTTTTCGGATCTACAGAGGAAAGCAAGGGACAAAATTGTCTGTATAAAGCATTCAATGTGAATGTGGGATGTTCCACGTCCTACTCTCGGGTTGAAGTTTTTTCAAAGTTTTCAGCCTCTTCCTCATATCCTACATGCTTCGAAAAGTGCATATGTATATACACACAATTTCTTTCTCATGTCATTACACTTATTGCTATCTATGTGTGCTTCATTTTAAATAAAATAGTGCATAAGGTGTGGTGGTAAAAGGAAAATCGAAAGTTCAGTATATTATTGTATGTATGAATGTTATATTCCGAAACAGTTTCATGAACAATATGTTGGTTTAATACCGCCGCACAAAAGATATTTTGCTTTTGACTCGCTCCATTTTTTGGCATTGGATTCGATTCTATAGTTTTCGATATGTCTCATTCTTTTTCTTCCACACTTTCTTTTTCTGTGCTTTTTCCCGTCGTCCCTTGTCTTCTTCCTCTCTGTTTCCTTTCTTCTTATCTTTACAACTAGTTATTCCCATCATGATGAACACCAACTTTCCATTTTTACTTATTTTACTTGTTACAGAAATAGCAAAAAACATATGCAGGTATGCACGAAAAGGAGGAGAGAGCTTTATTAACCATTATTGTTACAGAATCTATAAATGTAAAAATGTACTTTCACTTGTATCCGAAAAATAAACCTTTAAATGAATAGATGTAGATTGTTTGCTTATACGGTTGGTATTTAGTGGTACTTTTGGACGTTTTATTCCCGTCCAACAATCTGCATTCACGATTCACACCGTTGTGTATTTGAGAAAACTCGAAAGAGAGGAAAAATAATAACGAAAGTAGTTGAGAAATTGTAGATAAAGCATTCGAAGAAAAACATTTTTTCCATTTTTCGTGCCAAATTGGGAAGGTTTCCTTTGCGCTCCTGCTGTTATTGTGATTATCATGATATTTATGAGTTATTAAGGCATTCCCTTTTCCTTTTTAGGACAGTAAGTATAAGTGCTTGCCTATGTCCTACTATGTAAGGCATGGTTCGACTGTGTTCTTTTGATAACATCATATTATTAAGCCAAGAAAAGCCGAGATTTCATCGCAAGCGGGAAAATAAAGTAAAGTCATCATCATATACTGTTGTTACAGTTAAGAGGCATGTTAGCCCAAATCTCGGTCTCTCGAGATTGGTGAGCTGCGCTCTCTCCCTTAATAATTTTCTATTTCACAGGACCGATTCCAAGTCCATGCACTGGGATACTGTTTTGCAATTTTTGTGACACCATTTTTTCTAAGAGAAAATGGTGAGATTCGTCTCCGACTTTTCTTGTTTTAATTGGCTTTTCAAGATTCAGAAGCTCGATCAATATTTTATGGAAATGTAAAAGGTCATTTTTACGGACAGCATGGCTCCCGGGACAGTCTACTGCAAGCAAGTTTTCTGGAGGACAGGAGAAACTTTCCTACAGTGTAAAAGTATGCAAACCATAGAATGCACAATGCAAGGGAAAATAAGACTGTGTTCATTGGGAAAAGCTGGGTCTGACTTGAACACAGTGGTACTTTTTTTGCTTTCTCTCAATGCAATCATTTCGTTTGGTTGAAGCAGCAAGAGAATGATATTTTGTACTCAGGTCGCGTCTCAGGTCTCTTAGTAGGTTATCTGCGTTTCTTGTTATGTACAGCGCTGCTGAAAGTAGTCATCTGCTTACTTACATTTCAACGTTGTTTTAGTGTTGGATCTCTTAGCTCCATTTCGGCATGTCAAAATGGGATGAAAGAAAGACAGATTGTAGAAAAGCTGGATCCCACATGTGTGCTGAGAGAATTCATGCTCCGTGGGATTTTCTGTGGCATATTGGCCATGGTTTATACAACTTACAATTAAATAGCGTTTGTTCAAAAAATGTGCGTAGTTCAAGTCCTGTACTGTATGGAATGGAATAATATTAATATTAGAATGTTAAAGCAAAAATATGGAATAGCATAGTTATCGCTGAATATTATATAGGTATGAAAATTTATAAAAGACAAGTAAATTATCAACCATTAATTTGTAAATAAAACGAACAATTCATCTTTGAACTAACCGACAAACACAACCTATTTTTGCGAATTTTCATTCGAAAGGATTCAAAACTTCCTATTATGGAATATCTGTTTGAACAGGAAGTTTTTATTTGCATTTTGCTTACAAAAGTAATGCAGAAAACATCTCGCAATTTAAATTCAACCACACAAACATTGTATAAAATGGATGACAAAGAAAAAGTATGAAAATTATTATTATCACGCAAGCAGTTGCTAGCAGTTTGTTTGTTTGCAAAGTAAAATTTCATGCATGCACACAACATAGAGTGCGCGTGTATTCTAGGTGTCAGTTGTAGGAGTTGAACTTTCGTTCTCTACAATATATTATATAAACTAAAAAAAACTCTTTTATGGATGCCTATTTAGGAGAGAATAGCGTTTTACCACTGGAACATGAATCTGGAGTGAGAGAAAGTAGAGAAAGGAAAAAGTAGTAGAAACATTGTTTGGATGAAGACATATTAGAGGGATGTCAGCTTGGGACATTGTAGAGCTATGACATAAGTTGACGTGTCACAACCCTGTCAGATGTGATATTTTTCCTTCCTCAAACGTACATTTTCCCCTACTACCAGCAGTAATAGGGCTGTTGGTATTGCTTTCTCTGTCGCCGAGATGCCATTTTGGATGTTATACTTTTCACAGCGTAAAAGATAGGTTTAGTCAACAAAACAAAATTTAAGAATGTATGAAAGCTTCTGTGGGTACGTATTATTCATTCAAAGTAAGAGAAATTCGCACATGATATGCAAGCAAACGGTTTCTCTGTTGTTGATGGAAAAGACTCAAGTCAATTTCCAACTGTTGTTTACTTTCTTCTATTTTTAAATGTAAAAATGTCTGTATGTGTGAATAGATATTTTTTTGAAAGGAGAAAATCTGAAAGTGAAATATTAGTTTTTAAAAAGTGTACATCTTTTATCGGATACTTTCATGCATTTTTTACAGGAATGTGTCGCCTCGTCTTATTAAACCCAATGCCATTTTGCATTATGTTTGTGCTTTTAGAGTATGGTGTGTTAGATGGATTGTGCCTGAGTTAATGTATAACAAGGGCTATTCCAAACACCACATGTAAAGCATGCGATGCCACCGCCACGTTTCAATATTTCCTTATTGGATTTAAATTCCTTCTCATCTGGCAGAATGGAATTTTCGACTTGAACTTACTTGCAGGAGTGGTTTACTCCAAGTATTTTTCCAATGGGCAAAAATCCGTTTCCACTCATACGAACATGATTTCCGTAATGCATAATATACTTTCACTTATCTGCAGTGCAATGGAAAAAGTAAAATCCATGTCATATTTTCACATTTTCCTATTAGGACAGGAAGAGATTCTGAAAAAGAAAGGAAAAATATGGTAATAGCTTTTGGCACGAGGAGAAGAGTATGTGTAATCGGGGAAAAGGATCTTTCCTCCTCCCTTACTCGTCGTTGGATAAATACAGTTTTTGATTCTTGATATGCCTAGTTTGACGTTCAAAACAGACGTTCACATGGCACACTCTTTGCTGTCTATGGATAAAGTTAAGACTATTCTATTATATCTTCCGCCATCAGAGCAAAGGAGAGCTATGAACAATGAGACAGAAGGAAAGTAAGCACACTCGATACGTATTTCCATGTCCTATACTTTTACCACCACCGTCAAATGACTTTCTCATAGGCAAATGAAACCGGGAAGAAAATACGTAGATGTTGGCATTGCTAAGCCTTCACTTCCAACGTCAACAATCCAATGTTCTTTTTACACTTGTTCCACTTATTTCATACACACTGCTGCGCCTGGAGAAATCTGTGATGCAAATATTAGAGCATGTACGTGTAGGCATCCGTGTTTCACGTATACTTAAACTATGTATTACACATGCTTCATGCAAGATTCTCTTAGTCAATAGAAGTAAGTAAAATGTGTGCATGTGCCTGTCTGTGAGTGACTAACGGTTGAATTCACTACAAGAGCCGATTCTGATCCCAAGTGGTAATGAACGCGCCGGTATCACAGAAAGGGAAAAGAGAAAAGGGGTAATAGTAATAACTACTCACTACACTTCGACTACAACAACTGATCACCAAAGTACAAAGTGTGCCATGAAGGGAAAGGAAAGTGCTATTCATTGAGCAGAACTTTTAGAGAGCATGCTGTTAGTGTGTGGGTATAAGTGTCTCGTTTGTTACGACTACTCTAAAGCAATAGAAAGCGTCACGAGAGAGAATGATGGTAAATATTGGAGAACTCAAAGGATTTCCCATCTTTTCTCGTTTGTAAACTATGAGCCCCTCTTTTGCAAATCACATAATATAATGATAAGTTTTTTTGGTCGATAACAGTGCAAAATGTAAAATTGGGTACATTATATGCCAACTTGTATGCATAATATGGTTGGTGAGAAGAAGGTGCATGACTGCATTATAGTATAGTATAGTCAATGTACGTACATTTTAAAGCTTCACAACAGCCAACGTATATTGGAGATCAGTAGAAGAATATAATTTTTGGTTTTCTCTAATACTATTTCCCTGTGCTCAAAGAAGTTGTTAGTCGTTGCCTTACATGCGCGTTTCTTAATGCTAGTTATACTATACACAATAGAGCTTACATGGCGTCGACGAGGAAATGGAAATTGCGACTACTAGGTCCTCTGATCCTGTCACCTTTTATATAATGTGCATCTAAATTCTGAAAAGCAAGCCGCACATGCATGAAGATGAGAGCAAGGAGAATGTGCTGCTTAAAATATGGTGATATTATATAGGTTTCACAGCCATATAAAACAAAGACTTGTTCTTTTTGTGCCGTCTCGATGTTGTCGTTGTCGTGCTGTGCAGTTCTCTATCGTACGATGGTATTTAGAATGCTCCCATGTAGGGGAAAAGCATAACTTTTGATCTTGTGTTTACTTTACAGGAACAATCTATTTTTTGTGCTCTGTTCATATATTGCAGTACTTTGCATGCCTCCTTGCACTGGTATTGACGGCGACAACGGTGGTGATGTGGTGAAAGAAGTAAAAAAGAGAGAAAAAAGAGGAGTACACAGGTGCACACTGCAGGGATCATAATAATAATTTTACAAAAGAGAAACTGGTGCAATGGGACATGAGAACTGTGCAAGTTGTCCGGGGTGTACATCGTGTCTATATTAGAAATAATAAAAGTGTGCACAACGGGCAGATAAATAATGCGAGATGTGTAGGCATAGAGCGTAAAAATGTAGAAATTGCATACCTATATGTGTTGTGGAAAAAATACAATGTATATTCAGCATCTCCGTTGTTGTCTGAAAAGGATGCCTTGCTTTGTTAGTAGACTGTGCATAACTCTTTTACTACAACATCAAAGGAAAATTTGTGGTAGGCTTTCACCGTGAAAGTAAAGAGGTCTTTTACATAATAAATAGATCGTACATTGTTTATATAGCATTATATTCAAAGATATATTATTATGAGGAAAGCCAGTGATGCCGCCATGCGACTACGACCATTTCTGCTGTTGATGCTGCCGCCAACATCATTCAATTATTCTTCCAGTACTGATACTGAACTGTCCCCAAGCTGGTGACTGTGTGGGGCTCCTTTTTAGTTCGCCTCACCAATTCGCATATCGGCATTTGCAATATTAGAGGGAAGAGTAAAATGAGGAACATGAAAATGAAAATAGGAAAAGAGAAAGCAGTTTACAGTGCAGCATATATGGGTTCTTTTTTGTCCATGATCACCAACATTATCGTCAACATAGTAGGGCACCACATCGTAATATATGACATGATGACAAGCAATAGGACGGATGTTATTTCATATTATTATTACTTTAGAGAGAGAAAGTGAGAGATCCACTATCTACCACCACAAAACGGTTACCAGATCAGCAGGAGTAGCGTCATGAGCGCATAAGAGGCATAGTAGTAGACTTATCGTCAGATATGTATAGTTGAGCTATATTACATTTAGCATTTCCTCCGGTTGTACTTTCATTTGTGGCTTTACTCATTTCATTGTTCGTTGTGTCGTTTTCAGAGAAAGGATGGAATAACAGGAGCAAGCCTCTACTAGCAAAATGCGGCTGATGTTGATCCCCGGGAAAGTGCTGTGCCGTAGCTTTTTGAGAAATGAGATGAACGGACTATACATTTTCTAGGTCTACACGCGTCCTGTTTCGTTTTTTCATTCGATTTTTTCTGCCAGCTTAAAACCTCGCCATCACCACAGCTCACAGTTGAGATGACTGCATGAGCCCATCTTTGTATCATCTTGTCGAGAGAAAAAGGTCCTAGAAAAAAAGCACTGTAAGTAAAAGCGCTTGAATTGCTTCGTCTCCTAGCATAAACTAATAATCATGTATGGTTATACCTTGTAATGTTATGCATGTACATTTAATGTCATTCTATCATATCAAGTTTTGTCATTTCATTTTTCCCGGGGAAGGTAAATGAGTATTGAGCATGCCTATGATATAACCAGAAGAAACGAAAAGAAAGTGTGTTCATAGACCATTTATGTTGCAGTGTACTTTCCTACATCACCGCATCATGACGATAATAGTGGTCCTAATGCTCATAATAGTAATGGATTTGTGACTCTCCTGTGCTGCATGAATTCGTCACCAAAAGTGTTCTGTATATGTCCCGTTACCCGTTTCATCATGATTTTCATGGACACACAGAGGTAAATTTTTTTTAGCAAGGTGAGACGATGTTGTGTAACACTGCCACTAATGCTAGACCAGTTTGCTGGATGATTATTCTTGACTGGTATGTTATAGTGGTGCTGATGTTGCAAAAAAGTCTGGAGAGATGTTACTTTTTGGGTGCGTGCATTAGTTGACATAATGGGAACGTGAGGATGGCTCCTCTATTACTTGCCTTCCGGTTGTAGGACATGAGGGACTCCCTAATGAGCAACACCAGTAAAAAAGTAAAGCTTTTGAACAAAGAAAATGTGCAAGTGTGTTCCCTCTCCCGTTGTCGTGTCGTTAGGAAAAGAATAAGTACCTATGTACATACATATAAGTACGAAAGCATTGGTGGTGGAGGCCGAGAGAGTAAGAAGGAGGGAATCATAATATCATTCATTTCTCTACTTACTTACATTACACGTTTATGTAATATATGCTGCCATAAATGCACTTCCCTTCTCCAGAAGCCCGTTTTTCCCATCAGTAGAATCACTTGTACTCTTGGCCCACATTTGCAGAGAAATTTTATATTGTCCGAGGAATGTGAACTCTCAGTACGTCTCTGTATTTATCATCGGCTAAGAGTATAATATAGAAATGAAAACTTAAACTACTACGGATGCAGCTAGGCAAAGTCAGGATCACATTAAACGCATTGTTTCAATAGACATCTACATTAGTATGTATATAGTGTACCTTGTAGTGGAAATACTTTTTTCAAATTTAGAGATCTTGGAGACAAAAGTAATGGTTATATCTTCATTTTCCAGACCATACAATTTGTTCTTTTGCAGTTTCTCTCTCCGGCATTGTAAGTTGTACTTGATTGCATAATAATAATGCAAGCATTCTCTCTTTCTCTCCGTTTTAATGTGTGCATGTAAGAGAAAATACATTTTTTCTGGGGACAATGAAAATGAAATGGATACATCTTTTGTACTCACATCTTCATGTTTCATGTATAAGGATTCCTTACAATGGGATAACCCGGATAAGCCAATGACCGATTTTAAAAATTCCTTTTCCATTGAATAGAGCATAGTCGAAAACCTTTAGATCTTTAATTATACGTTGCACCTCTCAAGCGTTTTGTATCTACAGTTATTTTTGTAAATTATTCAAATCAGCGCTTG
>JAQIXX010004063.1:0-17436 GCA_034700605.1 Willowsia nigromaculata
CGCAGCGAGTCGATCCTGGTCTACAAAAGGGCTGCCGCAACCGCTATAGCGGTTCTTACAATACCAGTACTTCTGATGCGTCTCAGCATAGTGTTGCTGCCTCAGTTGCTTATGAGGAAAAACGAGATCGCAAGCACTACATTTTTTAGGTTCATGCCAGTCCCGATTATGTCCGAAGCGATGGCCATTTGGGACCATCATTTGACAACTTGTTCCTGGCTCAATCATAATCTGACACTCGTATTTATCAGGCCTCTGCAAGTTATGAGCCTTGCGCCGGTGGAGCGTCAGTCCATATCGCATTGAGAAAGATAGTCCACAGCTCGCCACATCACAAGCAAACTCAAAGGTGACAGTTTGGATATTTTCAGGCGCCACATGTTCGTTTGCCTTGGAGCAGGTCTTCTCATGTTCCGCAGTTAACTCTCGATTATTGGAAAAAAATTGGCAGTTTGGCTTGTATTTGCACCTCCACCACTTCTGATGGACCTCCTCATAGTGTTCATCTTTAAGTTGTTTGTGGAGAAACCATTTTCCACAAGAAGGAACTTTACACTGGACCTAAAATACAACAAGATTTTTGTAATTAGACTTCAAAATATCTGCGAACTTGTCCTCACTTGTTGCAATGATCGTAAAGGGTTGCATGAAAACAGTCGTTATAATGAATGATCCAAAAAACCCGTAAGATAACACTTTATCTATCTTGCTGTCTTTGTCTACCTACCTTTTGATGCCAAATCCTCTGATGTCGTGTCAACTGGACACTTGTGAGCTTCCTTCCACACTTGACTCCTGGCTTCACAATCACCGCACATTCCGTGAAGGGCCTCATCCTGCCGTCACTACGTATTCAACTAATAACCCAAGGAATTACGTTTCTGATTTATTGTCGTTGGACTTTCACTTTCACTTTGCCTTCCTACAGTTTCCGGTGCTGATCGCTGGTATAAGATGAATACTCTTTTAATCTTTCTCTGTCCAGTGTCTTTCACTATTATGCAATCTGCTTATCAGGGCATACACGTCTACTATGCGCGTGCATATCACACAACAGAAGCGCAACGAAATAGTTATTTTCTAATAATTAAGTTTTACTTAATTAAGGATTAGTAATTTATCAGTACTTGATTTCATTCACAATAACAATATGCAACTTGCATCACTACTGCTACTTACTAACTTCAAAAATTTGAGTAGAAGTTTTTTCTTGGAAACTTCCGACAAACTGACTGACTGAAATTCTCCTCCAACTATTACTGCATATAAATTCAAAATTACGAAAGTCATCATATACGAAAACCAATCAACACATCGACATGCATGCATACTGCGTATGACATACGCGACAATTGACGATGCTACTTGTATGCGAATGCAAGTGTCGGTGCGTATGGGACCAGAAACGAAAATCGACAAAATACAAAAGCAATACATGTATACATAAACTCGATTTTATGCATCATTGTACGTCAAGGGCCAAGGGGTCATGGGATTGACGATGTCATTACCATAATGCATTATGCGACTAGACAAGAAATCTATGTAAAATTGTCATCAAACGTATTTCCAAGGAAGGAAATGCATATTTGAGCTATGCAACACTTGACCTGTGTATGGTACTTACTAAATAAATAAATTTAGTATCAATTACTACTCACTTTTCATAAATACATATCGTATTGCTCAAACCGATCCAGGAAAATGGATTCATCTCATAACATGGTTAAAAAATAGAAAAATACAAGTTGTGCAATTTTGGCTAAACTGTCAGGCCTTACATGATTAATATTTGGTCTAATGCTGTGTTAACATAATTACTGCGGCACGCGTCGTATGAAGAATAGTATGTCAGGTTACGAAATCATTAAAATCAAGTCTTTAGTCGCAAGGGTACGATATAAATGAAACCAATTTTATTGGATAAAAATACATTTATTAATTTAATTCATAACAATAAATTAAAAAGTAACATTTCAATTCTAATTCTCAATTAGTTCTCATATGATGGATTAAAAATCAATATTTCTCTTCAGGGAACCCATTATCGGCAAATATTTGCTTGAGTGTGAACACGGACGCCTTTGGAATCCTCGCAAGGTTTGGATCGGAGTAATTCACGTAGTGAATGCCAAATCTTGCTCTGTAATATTAAACAAAACAGATTAATGACGTTTGCCACACGTGAAACAATGTCTATAATTTGCATCTCTGACTTAAACTTACGTGTATCCGTGAGCCCATTCATAGTTATCGATGAGAGACCATGCTGCATATCCTCTTATATCCGCTCGATCCAGTACGATGGATTTCATCATCTCATTAATATAATTAGTGTAATATCTCACTCTGGGTTGATCATCAAGACCCTCAGTACCAAGGCCTCCGTAACCATTTTCTGTTACATAAATTGGCAATTTGTATTCCTGGTGCATCCAAGTAAGCAGCTTCCGGAATCCCCAAGGCACAATGGACCAACCCATTCCATTCTGCTCCCAGGATGGATCTCCACTTCCCCTTATGTGCGCATCTCCGTCAACCCATGTGCCGCTCTCAGATGGTTCCACGTAGTGGGATGAGTAGTGATTGATTCCAAGGAAATCTGTGGAGCCCGTGATGACTTCAGTCCAGTTTCCATCGAAAGTTGGGAGTCGGGAACTGTTACGTCCTGCCTCAGCGTCACGCTTGTCAATAAGCTCACGCATAATCAGGGGATAACGTCCATGGACGATAGGATCAGCCCACCATCCAAACTAACATACATGCATGTTTTAAAATATTAAAACTCTGTCGATTTACTAAGCATAACAAATAATATGTTAGTTCCATGAAAAATCTGCTTACGGAGAAGTACATGGCGCGACGAGAAGCGGCTCTGTCCTCCCATTTGCTTTCGTCCTTTGGTCCTGCCCAGTTTGTGTTCAAAGTTATACCACACTGGCCGTTTTGAGTGGGCTTGAACTCTTTCTCATAAATCCTGTACGCCAGGGCGTGAGCCAAAACGACGTGATGTCCACAAATGTATGGTTTTACTGGGGGTTCCACAAACGGGTTTTGGATTCCATAGTTCCAGTCAGCCAAACAGAAAACATGGGGCTCATTGAAAGTAAGCCAAAGTTTGACCCGATCTCCAAACTCCCTGAAGACGACTCTTGAATAATCAGCAAAGTGATCTGCGATAGCGGGGTTGAGCCATCCACCTTCATTTTGAAGACCCATGGGAAGATCCCAGTGATAAAGAGTTACAAATGGTTTGATTCCCTCTGCAAGAAGACCATCAATCAACTTGTTGTAATAGTCTATGCCAGCTTGATTGACGCCATCGGCAAGACGACCAGTGGGAATAATGCGAGTCCATGCAATGGAAAATCTGTAAAAGTCAACTCCGAGCTCTTTAAGAATTCGAATATCCTCTGTGTACTTGTGGTACGAGTCGCAAGCAACGTCACCATTGCTACCATCGGCAATATTTGAACCGTTATTTTCGTGCGCCCAAAAATCCCAGATTGATTCTCCCTTTCCTATAAACAATAATGCAGCATTCATTCATGCTGTTAATTTTTGACAAACCTAATATTTTAAAGTGCAGATTATGGACAAAAGATATTAAGGTGTAAAATGTACCATCCTCATTCCACCCGCCCTCTATTTGATAAGCAGAGGTAGCCTGGCCCCACATGAAACCTTCAGGGAATCTGCCGTATAAGAAGTCAGATTCATTTTTGTTCTGTTTTAATGGCACGCTAAAGCTTGAACTAATTTGCAGTAGCAGAAACACTGCTCCTAATTTATGGGTTACCATTTTAAAACTACCAAGTGTACAAAATTCTAATATAAAAATTTAAATGTTGTGGTAAGAAAATCGAATGCTAAATTGAGATCTACTGATTGGAAACTGGGCAGTTCATAAAGTTGGGGCGAACTTTTGTACCCGAATTAAGTACTATAATTATGTTTTAATCGTTGACAAGGATCCGTGACAGTTTTGTATACTAAGTGCATGCGATAAACAATTTCTCAGTATATCTCCTCATTGTATAATTTATGGCATTTATGTTTGCTCAAGTAGTTACCACACAGCCTTGCTTTCCTCATAAATGGGTTTAATGTAAAATACAACACTCGTGTTGAACACTTCAAATACAATCAACATTGACTGATTTTGAAGTGGCTGCGTTAAATTTGCGTATACTACATTAGCTTCACAAGTCTTCAGTATTAACACGAATTCAAAAGTCAATTTGAATGACAAATGACAAACCATCCATCAATTTATCTGAAAACTTATCTTAGGACGGAACTTGCTTGCTGCCAAAGTCGATATATCTGAGTTTAATCAAATTTTGCGACATTCAACAACAGATTATTTTACGTAATTATGTAATTACTTAAGCCCTTTGTCACATCGTGAATCTGCTTTAAATTAAACACAAGCAAATAGGACATGCACGTATATTATGAACTCGGTATATGCAGGGCAAATGTTGCATACCAACTGCAATGCTGCAAATTTTCGGCATACCTACATCCTGACAATGCATGTAGGACGTCAAGGGGTCGTGGGGGGTTAACAATGTCAAACTTGTCAATGACCAAGTCATTGCCACAATGCATGGGTTGGGTTGATGCGACTAGACAAATTTTCCAAGGAAGAAAATGGCTGACATGCTCTAGCTATGCTAAACTTGACCTTTATATACTTTATATGGTACATACTGAATAAGTGAATTTTGCAGAAATCACCTTTCATAAATAAACTGTCCGTAAATGAATTTACTTTAGTGAAAAATTAAAATTAAAAAACCAAATAGCTACTAATTTTATTCGACTTGTAGATTGATTTACATGTAAATATAACAATGTGGTCACGGTTTCAACAGGCATATGTCCAGAGTCCTTACGCAGTTCCACGACCTAAGAATCAACGACTAAAGGCGCATGTCAAGACAAAAGAGACAGACCCTGACGAAGACTTGGCAATTTCTAATTTAAATCAAGATGAAACAATCAAAGCTCGAAACAAGTTTGTTAAGGAGACATGTGTAGCTGAGAAAATCCCCATTTGCTACTTTACGCTGCCTTCTTCCGACAACGAATTGGATACGTCATGGGCACGCGAAACTAGTGGAAACAATGTCTCACGCAAAAAGCTACACAGACTGCATAAGATCTTTGAAAGTACTTTACTCAGGGTTCGCGAATCATGGGCGAGGCCAGAGAAATATTTTGATTACTGGATATTTCAAGCCTCCCTTAAACTAGGACATATTTTCAAGGAAGCAAACTGGCTAAAATCTCAAATTTTGGTCCATGACTTTTACTTTTTAAAGTTCAGATCGTCAACTGCATTTGATTGTGTCCTGGTAAAGCAACTTCAAAGGCATTACGGTCCAATAAGTGAATCTGACCTGAGTTACGAATTTTTGGCTTGCTGCCGCACTGTCCGCAAAGAGTTGGCCAATAGGTCGAATAAAAAGCTGCAGTTTCTCTGGGGTAACTTGATCATTTGCATTGAATTTTTAGCAATACGTTTTTCAAACAAAACTTGTATTACAAAATTTCTATTTTTTATTATAGAGTATTACCAAAAGTTTGGAAAGGATGCCGTGATGTCTGTCATTGATGGAATGATGAACGCAGAAATCGAAGCTTTAAATCTATTACCAGAAAATCCCGGTTTTACATTGTTGGATTTGAAGGAAGCCAATGATTCCATATACGACGCCAATCCAGTAACCAATCTTACCCACTCGGAATGGTTCCTCTTACCAAGATTTCGTATACAGCCAGGGCCATCCAGTCTATTCATTCGACATGACACCTTGGAAGATTCTTTTCTGGAGTTCCAGAAACCCCAGGGAGTAATCGTTGTCGACGGTTACTGGCCATCCTTGATTGACTTAACTTCTACTCATCCCGTTCGTTGGTGCGATGATCCTTTACAAGGCAACATGTTTCATGACAAAGAGCGGAAAAGGAATGTGAATAGGGATCCCTATTTTTGGAACAGTCTGCACGAAAATATGAGACGAGAGATATTATGGTTTCCACTAGGGATCGAGGCAGACCTGTTCATGGAAATTGTCAAGCTACGTCACAATTACGAACCAGATGAACCCCTTTTCCCGGGATTGGGTAACAAGAAAGCAGCAAAGTTACTACCTGATTTGTTTGTTACTAGCAAACTGCCGGGCTCTGCTGCTTTAATTTTGTTTCCAGCTTTCTTGAAGAGAATACTGCCTAATGGGGATATGCCGGCATTGGGAATTCATCGGCGCATTTGGAAAAAGATAATCTTCACTGTCAGAATTAATGGAATGAGAATAAGGAGTTGTGACTTGATTCAGTTGTATAGAAATTACTGGAAAGTCGACATTTCTCCATCTTTGTGGGGATTCGAATTCGTTGCAGACTTTATTCAATGGTGTCTAATGCAATGGGGTGAAAAAACTACAGAGGAAACCTTAATTTTAGAAGATCCGAAAGGTACAAAGAAAGATGCATTTTTGGTTTACCAGCCCAAGCCTGCATTACATACCAGAGGAAATTAATGTATGGCTTTCTTGGATTTTATTTAAAATGTATTATAAATTATGAACGTTGTTTTTATTAAGTTTACACTTTAAAGTTTGTAATTTTATTATATACGATTTTGTTTTTATCATATAATACATAGCGATAATTAGTGTACTGTTATATCCTACATCTTTCCTAATTCATATAAATTAAAATTAATATTAGCAAATGCACCTTAATTGCTCATGTTTAAACAGTTTTAGTCGTGTAATTACCTAGATGTAGTTTTTAGTAATATCGGTTACAGATTTTCCTCCAATATGTATCGTAAGTTAATTGTACTTGAAATAAATGGAATAAAATTCAGTATTTATGTATTGCAAAGAGTCTGCACCAAACTGCCAGAATGGATAATGTCAAGCTAATCTTATAGCTAAGGTCATGAAGACATGAGGTTTGAAAAGATTTACCCCATAACTAAATTTTTAGGGATATTTTAAGATACACAAGTATACAAATAAACTATGTAACATCAAAAATATTTTGGCACTATTTGCGTCACTACGTCACACGCGACGATAGTTCATATTTCATATTTCTTGCGGAAGCATCCTTGGGATGGATATAATATACTATCGATAACCCATAATGCTACATTATGTAGTGGGCATAAATCATAATATGCATGATTCATTAGTATTGCAAACAATATTAAAATCTATAGTTTTTTGAAAGGATGTAAACTAGAGAGCAAATGCCCAAAATCAATGGTAATGGTACGCATGAAATACAACGTAAGAGTAAAACGTTATAAGAGTCAATCTCACTTTGTGCTTACGACTACAAACATCATTCCTAACATAGTGCAAGATCTAGAACACTGCTTGGAAGAGTTTCAAAATAAATTCGCTTAAAAATCCCCTTTAAAAAAAGAACAGTACTGACTGCCAGTTGAAGCAAAGGTTTGTGTGAAACCAGTGAAATATGATTTTATTCAGTGAAATCAGTTTTGTGCATTCGCGCTCTTGATTATTGAAACGCGTACACACTTAAACCAAGTTCATTGGTCATTTCATTTTTGTCTTTGCAAGTTCGATACCAACTTTTCTTAAGCAAAATCCCCAGTTGGATGATTTGTGAAATTGAGCATAAAACTGCGCAAAAAGGTGTGATAAGGAAAATTTAATTTCAAACATTACACCTAAACATGAACAATGATATCATCACCTCAAACTCAAACATCTCTGTACTTTCTCGGAAAGATAGTAGTAGTGATAGCATATTTGACTCTGAAATAAGCGAGATAACTGCAAAATTTGGAGTTGAAAATGAAGAAAAAGACATTTCCTCTCCTCATGTTGTGTCCCATCCTCAATCATCAACGTGCTCTTCGCCTGCTTCTTCCTGTCGTGAGAAGACACCAGAGAAGGAGGAGGAGGAAGTAGGTACATCAATTGCATCAGCGGCAGAAGAAGAACCAAGCATTGCGAGTAGCACCAACGACAACAACGACTGCGGTGGTGCATGTGCCGTTGCAGAATCTGGGAACGAGGCTGCACTGGGGTGCAACGCAGAAACTCTTTCGTATCCACACACCGTACTCTTCACAGAGCTTCCCGATCTCGTAAGTACAAAATACACAGTCGGTCTTGCCAGAATCGCTGTAAAAAAAAAGCCACCTACATGAGAACTTTTTTTTGTGATGTAACGCGCACTCTATATTCGATCGATATACATGGTGCTATAGGTGCATTCTATTTTATCAGGCTTTGTTCATGTAGCATAATAATACATGTTTATAAAGCTGCGTGTATAATTATCTGTTTGTGCAAAAGTCTTGTTAATCAATTTGTACACAGGTCATTGAGGAAATTTTGAAACACCTCGACAATGAATCTTTACTCTCCCTTCGTGCTACATGCCAAAGGACAAAAATTTGGGTGGACACTCAACCTACTTTTCTCGCAAATTTCCATCTAAATATTACCTCCAACGATGATATGGCTAACCTCATCACCTACTCCAAAACATTTCCCACTACGGGAAAATGGAAGTCAATTTCCTTCCCAGAAAAGTCCTTCACAAACTATCCAAGCTTCCCAACATTTGTCTCCAAGTTCAGCAGCCGTGTAAGCATTCTCCATCTCCACCATTTTAATGGTGGTCTCGCAGAAATTTTGTTTTTGTCCTCTTGTGAGTCCCTCGAGCACCTAAAAATCGATGAAATGGACCTCCGTCAAAATCCCACACTTGTCATCGCCTCTGACAAAATGCTCAAGTCAAAGTGTCCCAAACTATTAGACATATTCACAGAGCTGAAGGGTCTCACAATTGGAATAATTTATTTTAACGAGATAAAGCAGCTATCATTCTACCAAACGTTTCTTCAAAGATGCAAAAAGCTGCAGGTAATCAATGTTCCCAGACCACAAGGACCCCAATCCATTAGCTGGGAGTCAATGAAGCAAATTCAGTTGAAATGGTTGATTGGACCGATTAGCGAATATCTTCATAAAAAGCCAATGACCAAACCTATCAAAAGCGATATTGAGATTTTTGATGTGGATGGACTGTTCTCCAGATATTTTCCGGTCGTTGCAGAAGCCTGTGTTCAAATAGGATCCAACACGAGGTTCATCAACGTAAATGAGAAGCATGTCAAGTATCTGTTTACCCACGAGGGAGACATTCTCCAGAGAATTGTGTCATTGAAAGAGAAAGTTGATGATAGACGCAACATTGAAAAGTGGGAGAATCTGGAAAGGTTGTATGTGAGATCATCGAGGTGTGATGTGCGAAATCTATATCCCGAGGAAGGGTTCACCCCTTATCCGAAATTGAAATATCTGACATTAGTGATGGACTCCAGAAGCCGGGATGATCCTAGTTTTGGAATGTTACGGAGACTTATTGAGTTGCTGGTCATTGGAAGGGAAAGGGAATCCATGAGAGAGTTTGTGTTGCAGTGGCCCCAATTTTCGCATGATACACCGCAAGATTATATCAGAGCAAATCACTTTGTCGGTGGTTTTGGAAATCTCACAAAACTACATGTCTACGGGTGGACTGCGCCTGATGATGACTTTTTATTAGTGTTGGAAACATTGGGTAAACTAAGAGAACTGATTCTGGAGGAATGTTTGAACTTGACTGACTGGGGATTGCTGGGACCACATACATTGCAAAGGCCAGCAATTTTGAATTTACAAGGTTGCACATACATTTTGGTTTTCTTTTCCTTGAACATCTATATACGGTTACATTTTTACATTTGTTAGTTCCATATTTTACAGACTTGACAAGGCTGGAGATACGCAATCGTTATACCAGGGGTTTTATAAGTGACGAATGTTTTGAACGGGCTTTCAAGCATCTACGTCTAAAGTATTTCATAGTTGAATCATTCCAAGTAAGGGTTTTGGACCATTTTCTTACCACAAAAATACTTATGCCACTACACGAGTTACTAATAAACGTTCATGTGAGTCCAGTGAAATACGATTCTGAAGTTTTAATTTTTAATGAATATTTTAACATACACATAGGTGTCAATTAAGGGATACGAGAGTTTAACTGAAGGTGAATTCAGCTTAACAATTCAAAAACTTCCTCGTCCGCATAATTTACCGGCTGGAATATCAACGGACGAAGAATTCGCAATTTTTATCTCTGCTAATTTCCCTAATGTTTTACAATAGACACAATGCTTCACTAATAAATTGACGTTGTATGCAATGAATAGGGTGAAATGGTAGAAATAACTCATTGTTGTAATTCGCGATAAACCTTTACATAGAGTAAAGATGCTGTTATGTACGTGACTTGCATCCGTATCCACAAAAATGTGCAAATCTGTGAAAAGATAGCTTGACAATTAGTACATTAAAACTTCAAACACTGTTGCCTTTGTCATTTTCGATTGTGTGCACACAAACTGTATGTTAGTCGTATCTTAAGCCAAGGTCAAATCTTTGCAAATCTTTCAAATAAGTCATAAGATCTAACTTGAGAGGTTTTGCAGTGGGTAAGTATAAAAGGTAAAAAAAAATTAATAATGGGTATGTGTGGTGACGTACAGTATGAACATTTCTTAATCTAAAAGGCAAACGCATAATACATCAGAAAGGATTTTTTATCCAATATTTTGACAAAAATATATTATTGCCAAGTCGAAACAACAATCCGACACAAAATGATAGCTAACAAGTGCACGTCACCGTTACATAGTGTGGTTGTGGTGTCTTCATCGTCATCATCGTCGCACTTCTATTCAAGTGGTGTTTGAGGAAATTAACAGCCTAAAAACTCTACATGTGTTATTGCTCATGTATGTGTTTCATCACAAAATCTGAGAATTTCACTAAGCAAAAACACCTTTTTTGACTTGATGGCAACATAAACTTGACCTTGAATTGGCTGAATGTAATCAATGAGACAAAAATGTTCTCTTCGGATGAGAATTAAAAATGACAAGACAATCAGAGCTAGAGTAATAAAATGAAAGGTAACTCTTGTCAATTCACAAGGGTTCTGTACTCTGCTGCTTGGCACAGTCACAGGTAGGCCTAATTGAAAAAAAAAAACAATTATGATAATAAGAGGCTGTTTCTTATACGTTCTTATTATATGTTTGTTTTCATATAAACAGTCTGTCGAATAAAATGTCAAAGTGTGTAGATGTCTGCTGACGACAAAAGTGTTTCATCGTTTGTTCATTTGAAATAGACCGTTGCGTTTGATAAAATTTTTACTTGCTAACTTGTCCTAATCAAGGTCACTTATCATAAAGACGTGACCACAAATTTTGGTAGACAATTCAGGGGAACTTGAGAGAAAGCAAAGCTAACTAAAACAATATTATTACATACTTAAATTTTTGAACGAATGTTTACCCTAGTTACCAACTCAACATATGTACTTATATAGCTAATTGATTAGTACTAGTAATGGCTTGAGAGCATGTTAGTCGACCAAGTAATGTCTTTGCAAATAAAAAAAGTCTCAACGATGGTATTATTGGGAAACTGAATAGCTATTAAATGCATCCGTGTGGCAGTTGAACTGACATTATTTCCAGGTTCATCTAATTCTAACGCAAAATTAGAACAATGAAAGCTTCTGAACTAATTCAGTCGGCAAAAGATATGGTTGGTTATGTGACGACTCATGCTGTTGTGTGTGCTCATTCAAAAATGAATTAGTCCCTAAAGTCAAAAGTACAAATAAAACAGAAGCATATACCTAAGTAAAGGCTTATAATAATCATGTTTGCTCTTACTTGAGGCATAAATTAGCTAGATTGCAAAATACGTTGACTCCAATTAAATGCTCTTTAGTGAAGTAATAGCAGAACTGATCTTGAACTTTTTTTTTTGAAATCGGCCGTGTGAAAATCTATTACAAATGTAAATTTAAAAATCTGAGTCTGCATGTGTAATATGAATATGTACAAGCTGTTGTGTTCAATAAAGAATGTTCTAATAAAAAATGTACGCATAGAAACTAGGCCCATGATAAGAAGCAATTAACTCTGCCTACGTGCTTTATATGCTGTAATTTGCCTGTCTGTAATTGCATTCAAAGATGCGCAATGTACTTACAGCCATTCGCATAAAAATGTTTTATAATTCAGATTGTTGCAACAAACGTGAAGAGCAAAGATGAAAAGAGAAAGGATTCCTCGTGTTTGTGTAATGTTTTCTTGTCCTTTTGACTTTGCCCGTCATTAAATTAAGAATATAATCAATTATTTTTTCTGCACTGAACTAATATAGTTTTTGGTATTTATATACTTAATTAGACTAAAATCGCAGCATGGATTGTTCCGGCGGAATCAATAATTCCAAGCATCTTATATTCGAAATTTTCGACACATTCAGTTGACACAATTGATCATTGATCACATTGAAATTGTCCTGGAATTGCAACCGTGGTAATCTCATCTTCAAGCGGGGACACTTTGTGACTACGGCATGATTATCCTACCTGTATCTTCTCTAGTTTGAACTTTGAGTACACAAGGTTTACAAGGGTACATGTTACCATTTTGTATAATAAATAGATAATACTTTACGCAAACGAATTTATAATCAATAATCGTCTATCGTGGATAAAAATATGTGCATAATTAAAGGTTATAAATTCCACGATGTATGCATGTTTTGTACTAATGTAGATTATGACTATTATGAGACCGATACTGCTTATATGTCCATATAATTGACTATGACTCAACAAGTCAACCTGCTCAGTGCAGTGATGGGAGAATGCAACAGATTAAAGTTAACTTCTCTCACTCACTCTAAAGAAATTTTCAGAAGACAGGGAGACACACAAGAGAGCAGAGACAATTGGAATCAGCTCAGGAATAATTGGCATGTGCCACATACCACTGTTCGCTTTGTTCTCCTCATCTTGTCTGTTGCTATATTTATGATTTACAGTTTTTCCCAAAAGTCAACAGAAATGAAGGAGGTTCACCAGCGTTTTTGTCTTTAAAATTTTAACTAAATGAAGCAAGTCCATAAATAAAGCCACTACAGTCTACAACTGCCTCGGCGACAAGCTTTGTGTGTGTCTGTGCATGTGTGTAATCGTGTGTAATCACACGTGTTGTGGCTTCAAAACTTTTGCTTAAATAAGTGACGTTTTGCTTCAGTTTACTTTTAGAATAAACTAGATAAAAGCGGCAGGCTATTTATTGTCAAATCTGCAGTAATTTTTTAACTATAACATTTTATCTAATTTTGGGGCACCATGAGAAACTTGGAAACTATTGTGGGTATCATTTGCTGTTTGGCATATCTGGCCATAAATGTAGTGGAAAGTGTGACAATTGAAAATTTTTTGACTCTGACATACAATGAGAAGGCGGCTTTGGATAAGTTGAAGGAAAGAGTGGAGCCCAAGTTACCACATGCGTACATGAAACAAGATGTGTATCTTATCATGTGGATTCGCGGTGAGTTTCATGAAGATTGATAGCAATAATTGATATATTTTTCAGCCTGGAAAATGTCCCAAAACCATGCAAGTTTCCTTACATTCGTTTTAAATAGCGTCAAACAATGATGTGGACGCTGCTGAAAGGATGATTCTGGAGAATTTGAAATGGAGAAAAGAACGAAACTTGGATGATATTCATAACGAAAATTTTGAAGATATGGAAACATTGTATCCTTACAAAATTAAAGGGCTGGACAAGGAGGGAAAGCCATGTGAGTTTCGAACGTAATAAAATAGTCACAACGCCATAATTTCAGTTTACTAAACATACATTTTTATTGCGTTGGAACAGTGGTTTATATCCGATTCGGGGAATGGGATGTTCGTAGATCAGTAGTAACTGGACAATTAAACAGGGCGATGAGATACATTGATAAGATGCTAGATGATGCATATAGGCATGTTGTGAAATTACAACAGGAGGGAAGAAACGCTACTCAATACGTACTGGTAAGACAAGCACTTGGCCCAATGATGCACCACTGGCACCTACCTCAATTCATTGGTTTTAAATCCTTTTGTAATTTGGATTATCACAGATTTTGGACCTTCTAGATTACAATTTGGTTGAACAAGGATGTATATCTTGTAAGAAAACAAAGTTCATATCATGATTCATGAGAAATATAGAGGTCTTTTTAAATTACGCTTATCCTACTTTTATAGGCATGCCTTTGTTCCTGTATTATGTGCAAACCCTACAAACTCACTTTCCTTGGACCAACGATAAAGCAATTTTAATTAATGGTGAGCCTTTAACAACAAAATGACGTTTCTGGACAAAAACTCGCCCATATCTAAAACGTGAAAGACTCAATGTTAGTAGAATAAAAATTTCGATTAAAATTGCTGATTTATTATTTGTAGCTCCATCAGTTTTCGAAATTGTGATGCGACTTCTTCGGCCCATCCTCTCAGAGCAAGTTCGGGACTCTACTGTTACTTTTGGTACGAACAAACAAGAATGGCAAAACTACTTGAGGAGTATCATAGAGCCGGATCAATTGTTAAAGGACTACGGAGGCACATTGGAGCACGAGGAACAGCGGAAAAGGAGAAAATAGACATATAAAATAGAATGTCGTGTGCCATAATTTATTATACTTATTATTATTAGTAGACAGAACGTTCAATCAAGCAACTTGAAGTTCTCAACTCTAAAATCCCGTTAAAGTTAGCTTTGTTACCGAAACTGGTTGTAATATAATTTTACAAATACTATGTTACTAATCACAGATCAATCAAAGAATCACCCCCTGTTACTTTAATAAAATTATTAACTATTAAGTTAACTCCATGCACTAATCTGTTTTAATTACTGTTACCATAAAACACTCTTAATTGTTACTCAATATTATGATTCATTGAGATTAGATTAGTATGCGACCGGGCACTGGTTATTTGGTAAACTTATAACAGCACCGGGCATGACAATAGCACATAGGTAAAGTAATAATAATACAATACAGATTTTTATTTCTGGAAAGAATCCGAAACGTTCACATGACTGTATCAAAAGTACGCAATTACATGTACATATAGCCTTAAAAAATAAATCTCTATAAACACTTATTTTTCTACACACACAGTAAAAATATTATTCTTAATTAAATCCATGTTCCTCTAGTTCTTTGAGTTCATAGAAATCATAACAATGCAGTGGATAGTTAACAATCTTCCTTACAGCCCAAACTGTATACACGATCGTTATCACCGTAAACATGACCAATGCAAACATTCGAATGAATTTTCCCTGTAACAAAAAATCAAAATACCATACGAATACAAATGGTTGTGTAATGTAGTAAAAATACGTAGTAAAAAGGATACTGGATTATTTCGTACCGGAGCCTCCACAATTTTGGGCTGTTCTTGTTTTGCATTGGACAGCCGCTGAGCCTCCAAATCAGCCAATCTTCTATGTTTCCTCAAACTGAATCGGCTCCTATCAGACCCAGAAACGTCTGTTGATATATGAGGTGTTTGACTAATTACGTTGAACATCCCATATCTGCGAGCTGCGCCACTTCTTCCGAAAATGTAATCAACCCAGCAATAATGGTACTAAAACAAGGTTTAAATCCATGTTTTGCATTACACAGCAATAAACTGAATAAAGATGTCGTTTAAAATTTACACTAACCGACATAAAGGAATGAAGCAAGTAGTACACAACCATCCAGATAAAACAGTAAGTTTTAAAATTACAGGACAAGAAACCGTACGCGACGCGATCAGAAAAGGCCATGTTGAAAACTTTAAATCAAACAAAAAATTATGACCAACGATTATTTCAAATTTCAAAATTACATTGTACATAGTCAAGTGTTAGAAAACGATGACTCAAGCTGAACTTACGTGCGAGGTTATACGCAACGTGTCCTATGATAGAATGTACCCAATTGATAATTGGTCTTCTTGGCCCCAACTTTTTTTTCATAAGGCAGCCGATAATGATTTCCGACACAAAGAAACAGAGCGCCACAATTCCAGAGTACGTGTGGAAATTGGAGCGGAACATGTTACGCCATCCTGAAGACGCCGATAATTGGAAGAGAGTTGCAATCGCAAGGCAGATAAGCGCAAGGACCCCAGTAACTACATGAACCTAAATAAAAAGCCATGTTATTACAATTTAAACTGCCCATGAAATTTTTGTATTTTTTTGTTAGAGAGGTTATAAAACAACGTGAGAGATTGGTTAAAAAATGTAACGTACAAAATACCAAAAGTCCATTTTGAAAATTTTCAAGTTGACCAAGGTCTCTTTGAAGTAGCGGGCAATAAATATTGACAAAGTTACAAAGAACATCCAAGCAAAGATCATAAACAGCGCGTGCAGGCGAAACTTTCGAGCTTCATGTGGCAAAGGCTAGTAAAAAAAATCATACGGTAAGACTTGACTAATACTCTTCCTGGAAGGTTAATATACTGTTACTTGGATCAAGCAAAAAATGTAAGAGACAAAACTTATACGTACCGATAGTCGTTCGCCACCGGCAATCTTTTCCTTTCCTGATTCCGAAACTCCTCCATTTAGAACGTGATTGCGTAAATTACCTTCTTCTTCACCGTACGGATCCGTCAATGCATGGGAAAAAGCCATAATATAATAATACAGCTTGTCGAGATCATACTCATGCGTCATTTTCAAGTCTGGGTCCACCCTGGTGAACTTCTTCTTGATATAAAATTTACAATACAGTTTGTCTTGATAAAAAACGGATTTGACTGGTCTGATTATTTTGGATTTCTTGAGACCTTGATCACCTCTCTGTATAAAGTGATGAAAATTACAAATTACGAACTAAAAAGATGAAATATGTCAAGCGAATACAATAATATCTTATGAAAAATGTAGTTCATACCATTCGGTAGTTGTCTTTCTGTTGTTTATTTAATTGATCAGCTTTTATATTCCAACTGTTATACAAGTTCACTTCTCCACCTTCCTTCGTACACTCCACCACGTAATCCTCGCCCTATTCAAATGGAAGTAAATTAAAAAACGCAATGAATCTAAGGTCATAGTCCTTCATAATCTTACCATTCGTTCATCATCCCCGCTGATTCCAACCGCCACCCATCCTCTTGCCACTGCATATACCTCTATCGTTACTTCATCGCTCGGATGATGAGCTTCTCCTAATCCCTTGCCGAATGTCACGAGCATTGCACAACTGCGGTCCTTTATACATTCCTTCTCCACCTTGTCATCAGAATGAGGACTGATGCACTTTTTTATGAGGCCGCAAGCATAGTAAACATCATGGGTTGGATCAAACGGTTCCAATATGACTGTGTTGTTGTAATCATCTTCATCGGAAGGATCCAGGAGAATTTGCTCATTAGGAAATACTTCGGGGGGTCGCGGATACTCTAATTTCGTTCGACAGTCGTTGTCTAGGAAATTTT